>PVLC010006472.1:0-35921 GCA_004027655.1 Graphiurus murinus
ACTGGGGATTGAACTCAGGGGCATTCTACCTCCGAGCTATACCCCCAGCCCCATTTTTTATTCTTTATTTTGAAACCGAGTCTCACTAAGTTGCGGAGTGCCTCACTAGGTAGCTGAGGCTGGCCGCGAACCCGGATCCTCCGGTCTCAGCCTCCCGAATGCTGGGATTACAAGCGTGCGCCACCACGCCCGGCTAGAATGTCTCTAATTTTTAAAAATCATTTTGTTGGTGTACTGTAGCTATATAACACAGTGAGATCTAAAGTGACACAAGTGTAAGTATGCTCGCTCTCTCAGGACCACACCCCTCCCCCCTCGCCCCCAAACATGTTAGCTGGATTGGGGGGACACCTTCATGTGTGAACATAACATTATTTGGACTATTTCCTTCCTCAGTCCTCCTTTCTCCCCCTCACCTTCCCCCCTGCCCATGCCTTTCCACTAGTCTACTCATTTCTTTCCTCTTCTATCTGAAGTCTTGAATATTTTCAGTAAATTACAGCATACTAAATATTCGTTTTCCCACTTTAACTTCCATATGTTTATAACTATACATTATAAGAGATTTTTAAAGTTTTAAAAAATGTTATTTCAACACAAAATTTCAACGGTTATAGAAATAATCCAAATATTTCCCACTGATTATTAAAATAGCTTTGCCTGGCTTCGGCTTATATAGTTGTTTCCATGGTCAAGAGGTAAAGACTGCATATGTGCGTGCATGCATGTGCGTGTGTATGTATGCACGAGTGTGTGCATGTGTGTGCATGCGTGTGTGTGTGTGTGTGTACACGCATGCGTGCGTGAATGTTCTTTCCTGAAAGAACACTTCAGCGCTGGCTTTCTCTACCTTCAGGACCTCCCTGCTCCCCAGACCCCACTCTGGGCCCACTGCCTTTCCAGCATCACCTGCTCCGAGTCTCTATTCCCTGGCTCTGCAACCAAGCTGTCCATCTTACTATCTCACAGCACAGAGGTTTCTGTTTCAGTGCTTTGGGAAAAGCTTTTTTTCTGGATGGAATACCCCAAATACCACCCATGTCTTTCTAGCACGGATTATTCTAAGTCTTACGTGGCCTTCAATTACAGCTGCCTCCCCTCCTTCCTCCACCAGCCCGACTAACCATTTTGGCCAGGGCTTTCCCCCAACTTGGGTCCTGGCCCACACACAGCTTTTCCAGTGGGCTCCACGGTGTTCTGCATTCCCAACTACACTAAAGATCCCTGAAGGGAGGCCAAGTGCCTTACCCTGCCCTCCAGTGCCCAGAAGAAAGGCTCAGATCACTAGCGGGCGGGCGGGCAGGTGAGACCACAGACCAGGGCCGCTGAGGGGGACGGGACGCTCTCAGATGCAGTCAGCACCCTCCACTCTTATTCATGAGAAATTCCCCAGGGGCGTAGCTGCCAGTTACAGTTGATACTGTGGTTACTGTGCTTGCTGAGCTTATAAAAATAGCCCGCTGTTTCCTCTCTGGTCAGGTCCTGCAAACACCTGAACGGGAAACCTCTATGGAGTGGTTGCATCTGAAGACCTGCGATCGACAGGGCTCCCACTGCCTGCGGACTGGAAAGCAGAGGCAGCTGTGACCAGCCTCAATTCCAGGAGCGGCTGCTGTCAGTGGACACGAGCTCCTGCCTCGAGGGTGCCTTGAGAAGGGAACGAAATAAGAACGGGGGGGGGGGGGGGGGGAGCAGTAGGAGCCAGGCCGTTCCACTCCTCCTCCCTTTCACAGAACAGGTGCACCCTGAAGTGCGGCGATCCCCCTTCCTTCAACTTGGGTTCCCCTGTCCTTGAGAGATGGACCACGACTCACTCCTGCCTCTTCTTGCTGCTCCTGGCAACTCAAAGTGACTGGGGAAGACCCATGCTGGGCGGCCAGCTCTCTGCAAATTCAGAGCCTCTGGCCCAGACTCTCACTGACCGGCCGCCGCTCTGGCTCTGATCACGCGTGCCTCACGCATCTGTCTCCTCTCAACTCCCCACTTCACTCCTAGCCTGGCTCACGTGTGGCCAAGGGAGCAACTGGGGGCGTGCCTCGGTATTCTCAATCACTCTGTAAATAGTAAGCACCTACGACATTCCAGCGTTTCTCTGGGGCTTAGGGCACAGCAGTGAGCGAAACACAAAGCCCCGACCCTCGCGTTTGAAGAATGAGGGGAAAGAAAGTAGATGCGTTTTATGTCAGTTGGAAACAAACACTAGAGAGAAAAAAGGCAGGGCAAAGCCTGGGGCTTTATCTACTATGTGCTTCCTGGTCTCTTCTCAGACGCTTGGGAGGACTGCTGCCCCCCCCCCCATGAAGTTAGATAACTGAAGCTATCGCAGTGTGACTTGCTTGGGCCGAGTAAACACAAGAGAGGCCACATCCAGAAAGATACTTTGAGGCCCGTGAATCACTGATGCGCTTTCCCTCTGCAATGCTCAGGACGGCAGCGGCCACGGGTCAGTCAGATCCTGAGCTGAAGACCTCCCCCACCCCCAAGGTGATCCACAATGGGCAGCACTGGTGAGCCGGTGGGAAGCGAACCTCCTTCTCTGGAGCCAGGCCTGAGGCTTTGGAGCTGCTGGCTACTGCAGCACAGCGGAGCCCATCCCGCTTTCAGGGTAGAAGAGTGCTAGTGCGGGAGGAGGGGTACATTGGAGATTGGGCAGTTGGAGGAAACCCTTCTGATACTGTGAGATTCGAACAGAGGGCTTAGGAAGTGGGCCTCACACATCTCTGGGGAAGAGTATTCCTAGCAGCGGAAAAAGCAGGTACAAAATGCTTAGAGGGAGGAACACGTTCAATCTGCAGCTGGAAGTGGAATGAGCGCAAGGCACACAGGAAGGATGCAGGGCCGAGGAGCAGGAGCCTTGCAGGCCACTCTGAGCACTCCAACCCTCCCGGGGTGGGGGTGGGAGTGGGGGGCTTGAAGTTTGGGTAGAGGAATTGAAGTAGAGGAAGAACAGCATCGAGCAAATGGTATTAAATGATGACTCTGGCTGCTACGCTGAGAAGAGATTACAGGAAGGCAAGGGTGAGAAGCGGGGAGACCAGCGAGGAGACCGCTCAGCTAATCTGAGCAAGAGAGAACCACAGCTAAAGCCAGGGAGGTCTGCACAGAGATGCTGGGAGACGTCAGAATGGGGTGTTTTGATGGTGCAGCGGGCAGGGTAAAGAATGCACAAGTAGAGAAGCCAAGAGCGACACCAGTGAGTTCCTGGCCGAGTCAGCCCTTCCCAGGTTACCAAGATGTCTTCACCGCACCTGGCAGACCCGGGTCCACCTTGCAAAATGCTCCAGCCCTCCACCTGCCCAGGTGCTACCCTCTACACCAGTGCCGCTCGAGGGAACGAGTCTGCACACCAGTACCAGTACATGTGGAGGCTGCGAGCTTGTGCCACGATGTGGATCAACCAACACGTTACCTCCTTCATGGAGAAAGTCTTGCTACGAAAAAATGTCACCGGCGCCCACTGAACAGGTGCTCTGCTCAAACGTCACCTGACTTGGGAAGCAACCGCTACGGCTATGTATCCCATCTGTCCTGATTTGGTTCCTTTAGATACTTTCATTGGTGCAGTGTAGTTATACATCACAGAGATTCCGGGAAATACACTCATACAGGCAGGCCGCACTTGGTGGATCTACCTCTGCCTTCCACCTGCTCCCGGCCCTCCCTCCCCACGCCGATACACGTTAGTGAGACAGGAGGCCACCCCTTCTTACACTGATATAACATTGTTTGGACTGTCCCTTCTCCAGCCTCGTTCCCCCTCCCCACCTCCCTCCTCCATCCCCTTCCCGCTGTTCTTTTTATGTTGTTTTGTTTGGGGTCCTGGAGTTGAACCCAGGGACATTCTACCTCAGAGTTACACCCCCATCCCTTTTTACTGTTTGTTTGTTTATGAAACAGGGTCTCACTAGGTTGCTTAGTCTCCTACATTGCTGAGGCTGTCCTCAAACCTATGATCCTCCTTTCTTAGCCTCCCAGATACTGGGATTACAGGCATGTGCCACCACACACGGCTCCCTTCCGATATCCCATTGGTCTCTCTCCTCATTAAGTTGAAATCCTTACATTTCCTATTTTCTCTACTGAAAATGACTTGGTTTTTCCATGGTGCTTAATGGCAGACTTAAGAATCATCCATTAATTCTGATTCAAGCTGACTATAAGACACACCATTATCTTTGGTGGCACTAAAAAGGAAAGGAACACTGCCAAATACAGTTCTAAGAGGATGTGAACTCTAAGACACACCCTAATTTTAAAAACATTAAAATGTAAAAGAAAATTCACTCAGAATTTGACAAATGTGTTTCTTTGCTCATTCTAAGATGATGTGAACTATAAGGCACACCCCAATTTTAAAAACTTTAAAATGTAAAGAAAATTCACTTAGTATTAGACAAATGTGTTTCTTTGCTTGTCCATCTCCTTGACCTTCAGTTCCTCGGGAACATGAGCTTCTGGCAGGCGGCAACTTCGCGTGGGGTGTTCCCTGCTGCGGTGGTCCTCAGCAGTCATGGGGCCTGGCCCCAGAAGGCAGGAACGCGTGTCTGCTAAACACAAGGGGGCTAACATACAGTGTCTATGCTGCACACATACCACAGAATTGTCAGCCTTAAGAGGCAAGGAATTCTGCCCCATGCCTGAATATGGGTGAACCTTGAGGATATTTTGCTAAGTGAAATAAGCCAGTTGTAAAAAGATAAGCATTACATGAATCCACTCATATGAAGTTCCTGGAGTAATGAAATTCATAAAAACAGAAAGCAGAATGGTGGTGGCCAGAGGCAACCTCGAGCCAGGAACACAGTTGTTACTTACAGTTTTGCAAGATGAAAAGAATTCTGCAGATTGTTTGTACAACAATGTGATTGTACTTAATACTACTGAAATCTACACTTAAAATGGTGAAGACTAAATTTTTATATATTTTCCCACAAAATTTAAAACTAGTCAGGTGGTTCATGCCTCTAGTCTTAGCTACTTGGGAGGCTGAGGCAGGATTGCAAACTCAGGGCCAGCCAGGACATCTTAGTGAGACCCTGTCTCAAAAGAAATAAAAAGGGCTGAGGACATAGCTCAGTGGCGGAGTGCCTGTCTAGCATGCACAGGACCCTGGATTCAATCTCCGATATCCCACAAAAAGTTAAAACTAAAAGTAAATAACGGAGAGTTCCATTCTTGGTCTCTCCAGCGCACCTGCCAGGCACGCTGCTTTTCTTTTCTTCCCTTTCTATTTCCTACTAACTTTGTAATAAAGAGTTGTTGAAGCTAATAAATAAATAAGTAGATCAATAAATAATGATTTAATAACTGATTCTATTTATACAACCATTTTAATTCTGTCTCAGACCAATCAAATCCCAAAATAGAGATCTGATAAATCCATCTTTAAAACCTCCTCTTAGGATGAACAGAAAATCAGATCCCTAAAACCCACATGGAAAGCAGTAATGAACAGAGGCCCAAGAAGTATCACATTACGACGGGCGGCAGGATTTACTGATCAACTCGAGATTAACGCATTTTACTTCTCGAAAGTTTTACTTAAAACAATCACTTCTACTTAATGCACATTTAAGTTTAGGGAAAATTGTGACTACTTGGAAATGCATCAAAAAATAGGATAGATTGGATCAAATGAATGGAGGGATGGAAATCTGATAAAGCAAACAGTTAATCACAGAATCCAGGTGGCGGGTGCATGGGTGTTCACTGCACCACTCTTCCAACTTTTCAGCCTGTCTAGAACTTCTCATAATTAAAACACTGAGTAAGGGGACAAAGTGAATCAGAATTTGAGAGCTGAGAAGACTTCAAAATACATGAAAGGACTGACAAAATGGGGCTAGGGATGTAACACAGACACAGCCCTTCCCTGTCATGTGTGAGGCCCTAGGTTTATCTCCAATACCACAAATATACAGGGGGAAAAAAAAGAATTCTTAAGAACAAACAAACAAAAAAAGACTGATAGAAATGAAATGAGAAGCAGATACAGAGGTGGAGACGTTGACACTCCTCTCTCAGTAACTGATAAAACAAATAGAAACTCCATGTTATGGACTGAGTATATCCCCTTACAATTCCATGCTGAAGCCCTAACCCCCAGTGTGACTATATTTGGAGATAGTGTCCTTATAGAGGTAGTTAAGGATTAGCGAGGTGACATGGGTAAGACCCCAATCCAACTGGGCTGGCCTCTTTAAGAGAGGATGAGAGGCCAGGCATGTAAGCACACAGAGAGGGAAGGTCATGGGATGAGAGTCAGCTTGCAAACCAAGGAGACAGGCCTCGGGAGACTAAGCCTGATGCTTTGATCTTGGACTGCTAGCTTCCAGAAGTGTGAGCAAGCTGATCTCTGTCATTTAAGCCACTTGGTCTGTGGTCTTTTGTTATGGCAGCCCTAGCTGACTAGTATAATACGTAAGAATAGAGATGATCTGAAAAAACTATTAACCCATTTGGTCTGATTGACTTTTATGTCTCCATCCAACAACAGCAAGTTGCACATTTTTTCAAGTGCATGTGGAACATCTGCCAAAATAAGCCATGTTCTGGGCCACAAAAAACACCTCAACAAATTTAAAGGTAAAATCATACAAAGTATATTCCCTGATTACAACAAAATTAAGTTAGAAACTGACAAAAGATAGATGAAGAATCCCCCAAATATGTGAAAATTCAACAACACATTTCTAAATATCTAGGTCAAGAGGAAGTTGCAAGAGAAATTAAAATATATTTAAAATAGAATTAAAAAACGAAAGTACAGCCAAACAAAATTTGTGAGCTTCAACTAAAGTGGTGTTTACAGGGAAATTTATTGCACTAAATGTTTATATTGGGAAAGAAAAATGTTCTCAAATAATGATGTAGTTTGCAATTGTTTAAAAACAAGAAAAAGAACAAATTAACCCCTAAGGAAGCAGACTGAATGAAGTAATAAGAGCAGAAACCAATGAAATAGAAAATTCAAAATACAATAGAGAAAAATCAATGAAACTAAAAGCTGGTTCCTTGAGAAAATCTATAAAATTGATAAGCCTCTAACAGGACTGATCAGGAAAAAAAAAGAGAAAAGTCACCACTATCAATATCAGAAACAAAGGAGGAGCCATCACTACAGATCCCAGAGACATTAAAATGGTAACAGGGTTTTACAGCATGAGTGCAATTAATGCCAATATACACAAAAAGTTAAATGATAAATTTTATATTATGCATTATCACACTAAAATAAATATTTTTAGAAAGATAAGAAGGGAATACTAGGAGCAAATTTATGCTTATAAATTTTTTGTTTTTGTTTTTTTTTGCGGTACTGGGGTTTGAACTCAGGGGCATTCTACCTCCGAGCTATACCCCCAGCCCTATTTTTTTTTTATTCTTTATTTTGAAACAGGGACTCACTAAGTTGCGGAGTGCCTCACTAAGTAGCTGAGGCTGGCTGCGAACCCAGATCCTCCAGTCTCAGCCTCCCAAATGCTGGGATTACAACCATGCGCCACCACGCCCGGCTTATGCTTATAAATTTGACATCTTAGATGAAATAGATACTTTATTTTGGAAGACAAAATCTACCAAAGCTCATTCCAGAAGAAACAGATAAACAGTCCTATAGATATCATGAAATTGATATTGACATTGATAGTTACAAGTCTTTCAATGAAGAAAACTCCAAAACTGATGGTATCACTGAAGAACTCTAGCAGGCATTTAGCAAAAAAGAATAACAATTCTAACACAAATTCTTTCAAAACACAGAAAAGGAGGGAACAATTCTCTGCTCATTTTATGAAGCCAACACTATGTTGATACCAACACCAGACAAAGATATTAAATGTAAAAAGGAAGAATAAAGGACCAATACCCTTTATGAACAGATATAAAGTTCTCAAAAAAAAATCAAGTCAAATTCAAAAATATGTAAAAATAATAATATGCTGTGACCACATGAAGTTTACACTGGGAGTGCAAAGAAAATCAATGTAACTCACATCTCGACAGATTAAAGGGAAATGAACCATGTAACCTCATTCGTATCCAGCCCAATCATCTGCTTATCTATAAAACCAAATTTTTGTCAATCCATGATGCAAGAGGCCTCTTAATGTGTCATTCGTGATGCACTATGCTTTTGCTGTGGCCCCACTTCTATTAGTACTAGCCAACACTTACTGAGCACTTGTCAGAGCAAAGTACTAAGCACAGCACTTTACACGTATGAGCTTGCTCCTGACACTCATTCCTGCAGCAGGCCCTTTTACACCCAGTGCTCCTTCTACCCAAACTGCTCTTCCCATGTCGGGATTATCCTTATCGTTCAGTTCTCATTTCACACAGAACCTCGTCAAGGTGGTCAGCCTCACCATATCATTGCTGGTGGGCATATCACCCGGCTTTATTAATTGCCCTGCGTCTTTCACTACTTGATTCTTCTGTTTACTTCTAGGCCTCCATGAATGCAAACGCTGTGAAAGTAGGGTCCTCGTTTGTCTGGCTGACTGCTACACCCCCATACCTAGAACACCACTTGGCACAGCCGATTTTGGGAATGCTGAATGAATAATTATACGGCTTACTCCTCAAAATAGCCCTGTGAGGTAGACACTGCCCTCCTCAAATTTATACACATAAGAAAACTCAGAAGAAGTTATCTGTCCATTGCCACAAAATATCTTAGCTTGTGCCCCCTGACAGCACAAAGGCTTCCAGGCAGGTAGCTTACTTTGGACTTGATTCCAGAGAGCAGAAGGAAGTTCATGGGGAGGGAAACGAGGGGGAGGGGCCAGGGTGCACTATCACGCTCCCACAACAGATATTTCTAGCACAGGCTGCATCTGGAAGGGCTTTTTAAGAAGCCTGGTGGATGTACCTCAGAACTATCACCCAGGGAAGAAAGCACTTGGATTCCTCAGCTTCTGTCTCTCTGTAGCCTAGGTTAGCCACAGAGAAGAGGTCTCATGGGAGGAACACAGAACCACGCATAACCAACCAGACCAGCTGACACTAACCAGGACTCTATAGAATCAGATGGAACAGGAAGCAAGGCTGAGCGCACTGAATGCACGTGAGGGGCAACCTGGCGGAACCAAGTCCCCGACCCTGGTGATCAGACTACAGATACAGCAGTGCGCTGTGCTGCCCTGACACACAGCTCCCTGGTCTGCAGGGACTGTCCACTGCAAGGCAGATTATATGTGAAAGACATACATAGTTACAAACAGAACAGAAATCAAAGTGGTGCCCTGTGCAACAAAAGTAAATGCAATTCTGAATGGAGATATAAAAAGACTAGTCAGCAGTTGGAAGGCTGAGACCAGAGGATCCAGTTCGTGGCCAGGCTCACCTACTTAGTGAGGCCATCCACAACTTAGTGAGACCTTGTTTCAAAATACAGAATAAAAAATAGAGCTGGGGGTATAGCTTGGAGGTAGAATGCCTCTGGGTTCAATCCCTAGTACTGCAAAAAAAAAAAAAAAAAGACTACAGTCTGGACGCTCTGGGTTCTCTTCAGTTCCTACCAAGAGTCTGAGGAGAGCACCTATGGAACGGAGAAAAACTGTCACCTACTCCTCTGATAGAAGACTAATATCTAGACTATATAAAGAACTCAAAAAACTTAACACTAAAAAAACAACCCAGTAAAAAATGGGCAACTAGCCGGGCGTGGTGGTGCACGCTTGTAATCCCAGCATTCGGGAGGCTGAGACCGGAGGATCCGGGTTCGCGGCCAGCCTCAGCTATCTAGTGAGGCACTCCACAACTTAGTGAGACCCGGTTTCAAAATAAAGAATAAAAAATAGGGCTGAGGGTATAGCTCGGAGGTAGAATGCCCCTGAGTTCAATCCCCAGTACCGAAAAAAAAAAGGGCAACTGACCTGAATAGACACTTCCCAAAAGAAGAAATATAAGTGGCCAATAAATATATAAAAAAATGTTCACTATTAGCAATCAGGGAAATGCAAATCCAGTTAGAAAAGCAATCATCAAGAAGTCAAACATTAATAAATGTTGGTGAGAATGTGGGAAAACAGGAATTACAATCCCATGCTGTTGGTGGGGTTGTAAATTAGCACAACCACAAGGGAGATCAGTATGGAGATTCCTCAACAGACGAGGAACGGAACCACCATATGCTCCTCGGTACTTTTCCCAAAGAATTAGTCAGAATACTATGGTTACACGTGTGTATCCATGTTTATAGCAGCACAATTCACAACAGCCATATCATGGAACCAACCAAGGCATCCACGAACAGACGAATGGATAAAGAAAAGGCGGCACAGACACGCAACAGAGTTTTACTCTGCCACAAAGAAGAACAAAATCATGTCATTTACAGGAAAACGGACAGGACTAGAGAATATTATATTTAGTGAGCTCAGCCAGCCTCAGGAAGTCAAGAGTCATACATTTTTCTCTCATATGTGACAGCTAGAGAGAAAACAGGAAACATAAACATAGGGACTTTAGCTAAATGAGAGAGAGACAGCGGAAGAGTGGAAGGGCCTGAGGGAAGGGGAGGGAAAAGGAGGATAAGGAAGGAAAACAGTCACATAATGCTATGTGTCTACGTGGAGGTATCACGAGCGATCTCACCCACATGTAGAGGGAACAGGGTAGAGCACAGGAAGAAATACACCAGTGATGTGTGATGTCTGTTTTACCACTTTGAACTTCACTACGATGTATAATTACAGTGTGCTAATAAAAGTATAAATGAAAGACTACAGTCTGGGAAGGTTGCAACACGCACTGGTTGTCAAAAAAAAAATTAAATATATACTCACATTTTCTTATCCAAGAAGATCTACATCTAGGAACTTAGCCCAAGGTAACTGTCATGGATGTACACAAAGATTCTTCTATCAGCATTGTTTCTAATAGTAAAAGACTACAAAGAGCAAGATATCCAATGGGAAAACGGGCAAATTATGTTCCATCCATAAATTGGAATAATATTCAAAGATTTAAAAAAATGGGTTAAGCCGGGCGTGGTGGCACACGCTTGTAATCTCAGCATTTGGGAGGCTGAGACCGGAGGATCCAGGTTCGCTGCCAGCCTCAGCTACCTAGTGAGGCACTCCGCAACTTAGTGAGACCCGGTTTCAAAATAAAGAATAAAAAAATAGGGCTGGGGGTGTAGCTCGGAGGTAGAATGCCCCTGAGTTCAATCCCCAGTACCGCAAAAAAAAAAAAAAAATGGGTTGTAGAAAAGTACTTCATGCCTTAGAAAATATGTTGCTAAAATATTTCTAGTGGCATTATCAGATGCTTTTTAAATATTACATAAAACATGATTTTTGAAGCATCTATCAAAATAGTTATAGTGGTAATCTCTGATCTATTCAAGGGAGATTTTAAATTTTTACACAAAGCTGTTTTAACAGTCAGAAAAATAAATTTTAACTAGTGGCTTATTTAGGAAAAGGGTTCATAAAGCCCTCATGTGTTGAGATGGGGCGTCACTAGCAATCTTCCTGTGTGTGTGTGTGGAGTCAGGAAGTGGTTCAAACATAAAGAACCCACCCCTGATGAACAGAAGGTTAAAAAAGTCATTTCTCTGCAAGAGCTCCTTCCATCTTTGAGAACAGGGATGCTACGATATTTTAGAATAACAGAAAATAAATTAATCTAAAAGGGCAAAATATCTATAGCAAAGATAACATGAAATACTGAAGTTTAAGATTTTCTTTTGGGTTCTTTGTCTCTTTATTTCTCTTTCACATGACCAAAATACAAAGCCTTTTCTTTGTGGCAATGTTTAACTATCAGGCATAAATGGCTGCAAATTATCCCCAAACAATTATTATAGTATATGTGTATTACGTGATGTCAGGCTCTGTGATGATACAGGCATTTTCTGCATATTACTATCTCAGTGAATCCTTACAAGAGCCCCGAGGCAGAACTATTCACATATACTCAGTGAAAAAATAGATTACGAAAGACTAAATAACTTGCCCAAGGTACCAGCTAGTTAGAAGAGGGGCTTGAATTTGAACCCAGTTCTGCCTGATTGTGAAGAAATTTTTTTTCTAATGTTCAACAAGAGATTATAACTTTATATACTTAGTATTTTAATGTTTAAAATGCATTTTTGAGCCGAGCATAGTGTCACATGCTTCTAATCTCAGTACTTGGGAGGCTGAGACAGGAGGATTGCAGGTTCCCAGCCAGCCTCAGCTACTTAGTGAGGTTCTCAGCAACTTTGTGAGACCCTGTTTCCAAATCAAAAATAAAATAGGGCTGGAGGCGTAGCTTGCAGGTTACAAGCCCCTGGGTTCAATCCCCAGTACCACAAAAAAAAAAAAAAAAAAGAAAGAAAGTCAAACACAGAATTACCATATGACCCAGCAAGTCTATGTCTTGATACATATCCAAGAAAACTAAAAATAGGTACTCAAAAAAAAAACCTATACATGAATGCTTATAGAAGCATAATTATGACAGGCAACTAATGGGTGGATAAACAAAAGGTGGTATATCCATACAAAGGAATATTATTCAGCCCTAAAAAGAATCAAGCCCTAACACATGCAACAACATGGATGGAGCCTAAAAACATTATGCTAACTAAAAGTCAGACACAAAAAGCCATATACTGCATGATTCCATTTATATGAAATGTCCAAAATTATGAAATCCATAGAGGCAGAAAACTGATTATTGGTCAGCAGGGGCAGGGGAGAGAAGGGAATGAGGAATGACTTCTTCAGAAGTACTGGGTTTCTTTGTGGGATGACAAAGAAAAAGTTCTGGAATTACACCGCGGCCCGTGCTCCCCGCACAACAGAATGCACGAGACGCCAATAAGTGAAGATGATGTTGTGAATTACTGTTATGCGAATTTCACCTGATTAAAAATGCTCATCTTTTGAGTACTGAAGACAGCGACCACAGGTTTTGCAAAGCTTAGCCATGTGGGCTGCTACAGAGGCATTCTAGCTGAAAACAGCTCTGCCTGCCCCCACAAGTCTGGCGTGTAAAAGCGCACGGTCAAAAAACCCAGTGTGGTTCACACCCTCCAGAGGAGGGGCCACCGCAGCCGACCCACCGCAGTATTGGTTTTCCCATTTCTGATCACTTAACCGCTTGGTAAATTTCTCCAAGTTCTCACAAGAACAGGGCGATTTGGTATCGTCAGGAAGGGACTACGCCAAAAATAAGGGTAGAAATCTCCAAGAGCGCAGTTAAGCCGTGGGCGGCCTTCTGCTTCCATCTGAGCTTCCCAGCAGAAACTTCAAGGGAATCCACCTCCCAGGACCAAGTGGGGGGAGCGCGCGCCCCCTGGTGGCCATCTCCACAGTCTTCATGACACTGCCGGGAAACTGAAGGGCCCAGTTTATTTCTGTTCCATCCACTTCCTTGCAGTGTTTATTTTTTAAGTATACTTTCTGGCTGGGTGTGGTGGTGTACGCTTGTAGACCCAGTACTTGGGAGGCTGAGACCGGAGGATCTGGGTTTGCAGCCAGCCTCAGCTACTTAGTGAGGCCCTCCGCACCTTGTGAAACCCTGTTTGAAGATAAAGAATACAAAATAGGGCTGGGGGTGTAGCTCCGGGATAGAATGCCCCTAAGTTCAATCCCTATTACTGCAAAAAAAAAAAAAAATATATATATATATATATATATATATATATTTTTTTTTTTTTTTTTTTTTTTTTTTTTTTTTTCTGAGTCTGATTTTAAAGCTCAGATGATCCAAGGAAACCATCCCCCTCCTACCTGGTGAAAAAGTGTAAGAGAACCAAGCTGAAAGTTTTGTGAGTCCAGGCTTCTGAGAGGCCTCCCTGCACTACCTGCTTAGAAGACTGGCCAGGGGAATGGAGGGGAAGTCCCACTTAAGCCCCTTATAAAAAGAGTCAAAGAAAAGCAATGAAACCAAAAGATGGTGAAACAAAACTCCAGTTTCAGACCTCGGACTCAAGACACCTGTCCACTTTTCCTCCCTTGCAAAGTTGTATTGAAATGAAAGAACCCTCAACACACATCAGAGAAGTTCAAATGAATCCAGGGAACCAGTCAATAAATACCAAGACCTGGGGAGGAACATGAGTGATTGCTGGGATAGTCCACAGCATTCCTCAGACTGGGCCATTCCCGCAGGGGCACCCTGATTTCTGCCATGTCCCCACATTGCCTATCCTAGCATCTAATTTTCTCCTTTAAGTCACCTTACACACACACACACACACACACACACACACACACACACACAAAATGTACTTTAAAGGAACTTTATAGCCGGGTGTGGTGGCACAAACTTTAATCCCAGTACTTGGGAACTTTGTATCACTATATCACTAAAGCAAATGGAAAGCATGTATCACTTTGTATAAAAAGAAACACTAAAAACAAAACCAAGGTTAGGCGTAGTGGCGCACACCCGGTCATCTCAGTACTTGGGAGACTGAGACAGGAGGATTGCAGGTTTGAAAATAGCCTTAGCAATGTAGTAAGACTCTCAGTAACCTAGTGAGACCCTTTTTCAAAACAAGACATATAAAAAGGGCTAGGGGTGTAGCCTGGAGGTAGAAAGTTCCTGGGTTCAATCCCTAGTACCACCAAAAAAAAAAAAAATAATAAAAAATAATCAAGTCATTAAATTCTAACGGAAATTGCTGCTGACAGAAAAGCCTGGGCCTGCCTCCAGTTCTCCTGTTATGATGAGAAACCATCTTCTACTGGAGGGATATTTATAACTAGAACCAATTTGAAATTGTTCTCTTTCATATAATCAGTACTTTAAAAAAATGAATGATAATATAATCAGGACTAAAAAAACACTGAATGATAATATAATCAGGATATTTAAAAAAAAAAAACACTGAATGATATTTACTGTTGGATCCAACACCGTCTAAAGTCACCTCCATCCAGTAGTATTAATGTCACTGAACGCCTGTCGTGGGGCCACTTGGACCTTCCACGAAACCCCCTCCCCAAATCTACTCTTCTAGCCCCCAAAATAAAATCCTACAAATTTCCTACAAAGACTGGGGCCAGCCAGCCAAGGTGGTGTAGAGATGTAATCCCCATAGCTGGGAGGCTGAGACAGGAGTATCCCAAGTTCAAGGCCAGCACACAGTAACTCAGCGGGACCCTATTTCAAAATAAAATAAGCCTGGGGGTGTAGCCCAAAGGTAGAACCCCCTGGGTTCAATCCCCAGTACCACAAAAAAGGGGGACAATCTGCTTAGGGAGAACATTGAAGGGGTTGGAAGTCTGAGGAAAGGAGAAGAGAACTTGGGGTAACTTCGTACTTCCAGAAGAGACCACAGCAAGGGTCACAGGGATGGAGGAGGGTGGTAAGGACGGCTTTACTGGGCGTGGTGGTGCACGCTTGTAATCCCAGTACTTGGGAGGCTGAGACAGGAGGATCGCAGGTTTGCAGCCAGACTCAGCTACTTAGTGATGGCCTCTGCAGTTTTTCGAGATCCTGTTTCAAAATAAAAAATAGGGCTGGGGATATAGCTCAGAGATAAAATGTCCCTGGGTTCAATCCCCAGTTTTGCAAAAAAAAAAAAAAAAGGGGGGGGGGGAGCAGCTTCACTCAGGAGGAAAACTGAGAACTGCAGGGGGTTCTCGGTGGTCAGCAGGCCGCCTGCCCCACCTCCTCGCTCTGCGTGGAAACCAGCCTGCTCACAGTGCTCGGGCAGCCCCGCCAGCTAAGGTACGGGCCTCTTGGGGAAAGAGATCCACCCAGAGGAGGCTACCCGCATTAGAGCCCAGGAATCCAGTCACTTAGTATGCTGCAAAAAGGGCCAGACAGGGATGAAGTTCACCACCCAGGTCCTCATCTGGAGGAAGCTGACTCCAGCGAAACAAAACAAAACAAAGACACCAAGGCAAGAAGTGGCAGGAGAGTGAAGAGAGAGCGGGAGCCCAGTGTGAAGCTAAGAGTAGTGAAGAAAGACCAAAGAACCGAAGAGACTCCTAGCGCTGGCGCAGCTTTGTTGACGCAGGGCTCCATTTCCTTCTGCAAGTCCAATCACGTGCCGTGACTCCACCATAAATACACATCATAATGATGTCGTATCAATACTGGTTTTGATTTTCTCCATAAAATCAACCTATAGGCAGAGCATGCAAGGCCCACTGTTATAAATGGGTTGTAAACACACACAGCATATGTATAACACATAAACCAGGAAGTCCAGAAGAGGTATACTTGTTCCTCGGCTAGTCTCTCATGTGTGTGGTACAGCTGATGGTGCCAAAACTGGTAAACCAAAAACATACCTAGAGGGGGTTGCTCATTATTTAAAGTTATAAAAGTAAACACTGTAAGCAAAACTAGAAGATGAATGACTATTAATAAACATGAAAGAGGAAAAAGATTCACCTTCCTGGCATTCAAAGAAATGCAGATTAAGAGAACAATGAAATGGCATTTCTTATTCTCTCCATTGACTAAAATTATTTTAAATTATCACACACAATGGCTACAGGAGTTTGGTGAAGAAGGTGTGTTCCCAGACTGCTGAAGGGCGCAGTGACCCAGCTTTTCTGGAAGGATCCAGCAGCTCAGACCATGACTTCACAACACTGGGATTCCCTGACCTGGAATTCCACATTTGTCTTTATTTCCTAGATTAAGCCAAAAATGTGACTGTATCTTAGTTACAGAGATGTGCAACTCACCAATGTTTCTCAATGGGAAAGTACTGGAGAAAAACATATTTTAGTATTATAACATGTTATCATCATTTGAGCTCATGGTATTAAATACCTAAGATAATATCAAGAGAACATAAAATATATATTCAGATGTCATTTCTGTATGAAATCAAATATACATACAGGTATATGTGAACGCATCTGTGTGTGTCTGAAAGAAGAAAGAAAACACACAGGTAAGCATGTACATGGAAAAATCTAGAATAAGCACTAAGCCAGGATGGTGGCATACACCTATAATCCCAGTACTTGGGAGTTTGAGACAGGAGGGTAGCAGGTTCATGGACAGTCTCAGCAAGTAGTGAGACTTTCATCAACTTAGTGAGACCCTGTTTCAAAATAAAAATAAAAAATAGGACCGGGGTATAACTCAGAGGTAGAATGTCCCTGGGCTCAATCCCCAGTACTACAAAAAAAAAAAAAAAAAAAAAAAAAAAAAAAAAAAAAAAAAAAAAAAAAAAAAAAAAAAAAAAAAAAAAAAAAAAAAAAAAAAGGAAGAAAGAAAGAAAAAGAAGCATTAAACTATCAACCTGTGACCGTAATTATGTGAGACTAGTCCTTTCTACAATACATATGTGTGTGTTTTCTGAATTTTTTCAGCAAGCATATTTCAGTTTTGTAATAAGACAAAAATGTTAAAAGTTGGCAGGATAAATTTGTTTAAGGAGGCTAAATGAAAAAGCTAGCCCCAATTTTACTTTATAAAAATGTGTATATACATATTTACATACCAAGCAATATGTGAATATAGATCATCTGGTCAGTAAAATCAAACGATTTTGTTTCTTCCTTTATAGTCCATCCCCAACAAGTTTTGTTTGTGTTTATTTATTTATTTATTTATTTACTTATTTATTTATTTGGTACTGGGGATTGAACCCAGGGGCATTCTACCTCTGAGCTCCACCCCAGCCCTTATTATGTTTTTGTTTTGAAATAGGGTCTCACTAGGTTGTCGAGAATCTATGTTGCTGAGGCTGTCCTTGAACCTGTGATCCTCCTGTCTCAGCCTTCCACGTACTGGGATTACAGGCGTACTGGGATTACAGGCGTGGGCCACCATGCCTGGCTCCCAGTAAGTTTTAGAAGAGAGTTAATAAAACGCCCTTCTTTTGTTCACAGGCCTGCTAGGGGCCTTTAAAGTGTTAACTGACATTGTCCATCATTCAACAATGCAGCCAACAACACTCCTGACCTACTTGGCCACAGAACCCTTTCCAAATATGGGTCTCCTCTTTCCGCTGAGTCACGATACATAGCACTGGAAAATGGCTGAAAACAACGGTAATATAACGTATGAAGTCTTAGCAAAAACATGGGGGGGGGGGGCATGATTTGAATGAGGATTAAATTGTAAGGCTGAGATAAGAGGATCACAGGTTCAAGGACAGCCTCAGCAAGTAGTGAGACTCTCATCAACCTAGTGAGACCCTGTTTCCAAATAAGAAATAAAATCAGGCTGGGGGAGGAGGGGCGTGTAGCTCCAAGGTAGAATGCCTCTGGGTTCAATCCTCAGCACCACAAAAAAAAAATTATCATTCTCATTTATACTCATAATTTAAATAGGGATTAAAACTTCGCAAGTCCCTTGGAGTACCAGTGTTAAAGAGAATATTTCAAAAGCACCGGAGTAAATTATGTATCAAGTTGCAATTTTATAGAAATGGACTTTTTTTGTGTGTGTGGTGGTACAGGGAATGGAACAAATCTCAGCTCTTCCACATTCCTGCCTCATGACCTTCAAAAATTATTTTCTGAGTCTCAATATACTTGTTGTTGAGGAGAAAAGGAACAATATTTATCCTGATAGGGCTGCTGTAAAAATTAAATATAATAAGTATAGCAATTTTTTCTCCCTTAAATTGCTGGTGAAGCTGTAAATTAGCACCACCCTTTGGGGTTTGGCAGTAAACATCAAAAGTTATGGGACAATGCGCTTTAACCTTCTTTCACTTCTAGAAATAACTGAAAATTAAGATGCTCCCAGCATAGTTACTGTAATAGGAAAACAGAGAAAACAACCTAATTCTGCAAGAACAGTGTAGTAGGGAAATATTTATGAAAGAGAAAATAGAATATGATGCAACAGAACACACATACAGTCATTATGATTACATTTTTTTTTTTTTTTTTTGTGGTACCTGGGGTTGAACTCAGGGGCATTCTACCTCCAAGCTATACCCCCAGCCCTATTTTTTATTCTTTATTTTGAAACAGGGCCTCACTAAGTTGCGGAGTGCCTCATTAGGTAGCTGAGGCTGGCTGTGAACCCAGATCCTCCGGTCTCAGCCTCCCGAATGCTGGGATTACAAGCGTGTGCCACCATGCCTGGCTTATGATTACATTTTAAGAGAGTCTTTAAATGAAATAAAAAGTTACAAAGTAACATTTGGGTATGCTAAGTTTATTATTATTCATTTGGTTGTTTATTTTTGCACTAGAAAAACAAAATGAATACCTGTCATCTTATTTCTTCTTGTGTTTTTCTACATTTCAGAAGTTCCTTTGATAGACATACTCATTTAAAAACAAGAACATAAATGTGTAGGAAAAGAAAAGAGGAAAGTTAACTGAAGTGCTAATACTTTCTACAAAGTGGTTAATCTCACGTTTACAATGAAAAGAAACATTTTTTAAAACATCTTCCCTTCAACTTCTTCTGCCCTGGCTAATGCCTTTTCTTCTTAGTTAAAATTCATAAATAAATAATATATTCCTGGGAAGTTCTGGAAGTACAATCCCAAAAAACTTAAGAAGTAGGGTGAACCAGCTGACCTCCACAGCAAGTCTTTCAAGGCAACGGTGCAGGCTTTGGGAAATCTAGGTCTGCTTAGAACAGAAATATAGAGAGTCACCCTGGAAAAGGCCAAATTATTATTGATCCAGAAACAAGAAAGCTAACTAAAACAAGATGATAAAAGTGGAGCTTCCACTGAGGTACACAAATACAAGGGTTCCTGCCTACCAGAGAGATTCTACACCAAAGTGGAGAACTTAGAAAAGTTGCCAACAAGTTCAAACAGGAAGAAAAAAAACCTTACCTTTGAAGATTGAAGTATTGATTAATATATTGAACTGGACACTTAATTTTTAGACCAAGCTTCTGTTTCATGGTTTCTACTGCCTAACATTACCACCTCTTGAATGTACATTTGGTCTTTTAATTATTACTAAATCCTGAGAACCCAGAAGTGTGGCTGGCCCAGGGGAATGCTCATAAATACCCACCTGTTGATCCAAGGCACTGAAGAGACAAGGGACAGTCACAGGCTTTTCTCTCCAGGCGTCGTACCTCCCTGAGTCAATTTGCAGGGAGGAAGGTACTGGGGATTGAACCCAGGGGCGTTCTACCTCTGAACTAAATCCCCAGCCCTTTATTTTTTTTTTTTGAAACAGGGTCTTGTGAAGTTCTTGAGAATTTTGTTATGTTGGTGAGGCTGTCCTCGAACCTGTGATCCTTCTGTCTCAGTCTCCCAAGTACTAGGATTACAGGCACACACCACCATGCTCAGCCCCCAACTGAGTAAATTTTTAAAAGATGATGAGAGAGAAAAATGAAGAGTTATTCTGATCATGTCCTACAAGTGAGGTATTCAACATAATGAATCACACTGAAGAAAGAATGTGTGGGCCAAACATGGTCTGGTCCCTCCCGAAAGCGTGATAGAGGAGGGCAGCAGTCAATGCTGGGGTCCCTCTCAGCAGGATGCGGGGACAGAGGCGCAGGCTCCTGAGCGGCATCCTCAGCCCAAATGCAGGTGGGGGCTGAGGACCTCTAGCGCCCCCGCCGGTCCTTAGGGCTCGTGTCTATACCACAGGCTGACGCTGGTGGACCTGGGACTCATCTAACCTGTCTACTGTGTCCAGTGTTCTGGATCCGGTAAAGAGTACTCACGGAAAGATTCTGGCTCAGTTGAACACTGCTGCCCCCTGTCGACCCACTACCTGGTCCCCACCACAGCGCCATGGGAATGTTAGCTAGCATGACCCCTCGGGTCGGCCGAGCACCTGAGTCCAGCTGAGTCTCATCCCGTTTCACCTGCTGTCTACCCACCAATCTATTTCCACTCGACTCTGATTCACGCCGTATCTCAAAGCAGGTTTTGCCCTTAGTGCCCCTCTGAAGCCGCTCTCCTAAAGTAAGCAATAACCCGTTATGCCAACTCCAGCACACTCTGAAGGCATAAAAGAAACTAAGGAGATGTGCCCAGGAGAGCTGAAGAGAACCAAGGCACGGCAGTATCTACTATAGCAAAATTCTACAAGTTCTACCATATTAACTTTTTTCATCCTCCTCTGCACCAACAGGGGCCTCAAGGGAGGCCAGTCTGACTTTACCCAAAGATGCACCCGGGTCAAGGGAGCGGCAAGTGGGAGGCTCCCAGCTGCAGGAGTCTTGGAAGGGCCACCAAGGTACCCATGGGAGACAGCATGGACTCCAAGCACAATGCTCTCAGAAGAGAGAAGGAAGGGAGAGAAGAAATGAGCAGCACTAGAAACATCAGGAAAGACAGTGCTAAGAGAAGGGGAAGCCGAGCGTGGTGGCACATACTTGTAATCCCAGTACTTGGGAGGCTGAGACAGGAGGATGGCAGGTTTCGTGGCCAGCCTCAGCAACTTAGTGAGGCCCTCTGCAACTTAGTGAGACCCTGTTTCAAAAATAAAAAGAGTAAAACATAGGACTGGGGGTATAGCTCGGAGGTAGAATGCCTCTGGATTCAATCCTCAGTACTGCAAAAAAAAAAAGACTGGATGGAAGATGGCCTCAGGGGCACTCAGGTGACATCCCTGTCTCTCTTGTTGGCTTGAGAGGCAGATGGGGAGGGGCTGGGAATAGTCTGAACTGGGGATGAAATGGAAATAGCACAGGGGGTGGCCAAATCCAGGAAGCAGCTGAGAAGCAGTGCCCAGGGCTCAGCTTGGACCAGACACCCAGATGAAGGCAGGGCTGGGCTTTTGATCCACTATAGCAGGCCTAGGACTACAGGTGGCTGAGAGTCTGGAGAAGACCCCAACTGGGATAAGGAACTGCAGGTTCCAGACTGGACACGAGGAGATGCCAGACCTGGGCTGACAAACTGGAGACCAGGGGCTCCACATCTGCCGGTCAGTCACAGCAGGGCGAGAGCCAGGAGCCAAGGGTAGGTGCAACTGGACAGGGCAGAAGACAGAACCCCACCTCGGCCTCCCCTGCTGGCTACACGGCCCTGTCCACAACAGGCCAGCTGGAAGCTCTGCCCTCAGCCCTCACCACCTCCCTGGCCTAACTGCCACCTCGCCAGGGCCAGCCCGGCTCCAGACTCCAGTCCCCAAGCGTCCCCTGCACGTCTCCAACTCGACTTTGCAGACACTTTGACATTACACAGGTCCAGACTGAACTTGCCTTCCCTCAAATGAGCTCCTTCTCTGTGTTCCCTATCTTAGGGAATGGTGGTGATCTACCTACCCAGCTGCCCACGTCATAAGCCCGGGTTGCCTTCCAGTCTCCCCCCACCCCAGCCCCTCACAATCCGATAGGCCCAAGGGACACGGCCTACTGCCTAAACCCCTTGGAATCTTTCTCTCCGTTCCAGCCAGTCTCCCTGTTATCCTGACCAGGCCTTCAGCATCTCCCCAGCTGGACTCTAATTATTCTCTCCGCCCTCCCCGCTGGCCACTCTTCTACCTTGATCTAAATCTATTTGTTTATTTGACTCTCCTCGGGAGCCTTTAAAAATACAGACTTCTGGCCGGGCGTGGTGGCACACGCTTAAAATCCCAGTACTTGGGAGGCTGAGACAGGAGGATCGCAGGTTGGAGGCCAGCCTCAGCAAGTGGTGACTTGAAGTGAGACTCTCATCAACCTAGCAAGACCCTGCTTCAAAATAAAAAAAAAAAAAAAAAAAGGGCTGAGGGTGTATCTCAGAGATAGAATGGCCCTGGGTTCAAACCACAGTACCCCCCCCCCAAAAAAATACAGATTTCTTTTTTTTTTTTTTTAATCCATTTCTGATGCCCACATTAGCCCTTTTGAATGCGACCCTGGGGACAGGACCCAGGAGAGTATACATTCTAAAAGTGCCTTGGCAGCTGGAAGTGGTGGTGCACGCCTGTAATCCCTGTACTTGGGAGGCTGAGACAGGAGGACCACAGGTTCAAGGACAGCCTCAGCAAGCAGTGAGACTCTCATCAGCCCTAGCGAGATCCTGTTTCCAAATAAAAAACAAAATCAGACTGAGAGTGTAGCTCTAAGGTAGAATGCCTCTGGGTTCAATTCCCAGAAAATAACACACACACACACACACACACACACACACACACACACACACACACACAAAATGCCTTGGCTGATTTTTTGCAGCTGAGACAGGCAGCATTTGGAAAACATTTTTCCATCACCAAGAGTAATTTCCCGTCATCCCCACCCTGACCCCCAGCAGTGAGCACACCTGCTCTGGCCAGGCCTCACGGGGCCCTGTCACTCATTCCTGTGACGTCCACTTTCCCCTCCTTGCTGGGTCTTTCCCAACACTGCTACAAGACAGTAAGGTTCCTCTCTACCTAAAGACATTCCCTGCACCTGCAGCCACCTCCCTGCAACTCACCGGCCCTTCAGGACCAGAGAGAGACAGACACAGGCAGAGATACACAGACAGTGTTACTGGGGATTGAACCCAGGGGGGTTCTACCTCTGAGCTACATCTCTAGCCCTATTTTATTTTATTATTTTGAAACAGGATCTCACTAGGTTGCAGAGGGCCTCCTCAAGTTGCTGAGACTGGCTGTGAACCTGCAGTCTTCTTGTCTCAGCCTCCCAAGTACTGAGGTTACAGGTGTGCACCACCACACCCAGCTCTGAAAGAGCTTCTGTCTCCACTTTTTGTCCCACTCACTCCTCAGCCACCCATAATCTCACTCTCTCCCCAACTACTAGACAAGCTGTTCTAGAAAGGTTTGGGGGTACCCTCTTTCCCAAAAGGTCAATTGTCAGCCCTCTTTCAAAAATCTTGGCAGAAGCCAGGCATGGTGGCGCACGCTTGTAATCCCAGCATTTGGGAGGCTGAGACAGGAGGATCCAGGTTCACGGCCAGCCTCGGCTACCTAGTGAGGCACTCCGCAACTTAGGGAGACCCTGTTTCAAAATAGGGCTGGGGATATAGCTCGGAGGTAGAATGCCCCTGAGTTCAATCCCCAGTACCAGGGGGAAAAAAAAAATGTCAGCAGAGCTGGGTGTGGTGGCGCACGCTTGTAATCTCAGTACTTGGGAGGCTGAGATGGGAGGATCTGGGTTCGTGGACAGCCTCAGCTACTAAGTGAGGCTCTCTGCAACTTAGTGAGACCCTGTTTCAAAATAAAGAAAAAAAAATAGGACTGGGGGTGTAGCTCAGAAGTAGACTGTCCCTGGGTTCCATCCCGGTACTGCCAAAAAAACAAAAACAAAAAAAACCCCTCTCAGCAGCAGTTAAAGCTACTGACCACTTCTCTGGGATTCTCCTCCTGGACACCCTCCCACCACCTAGGCCCTCCTCGGCCTGCCTCTCAGCTCTTCCTCTGCGGGTTCAGTCCCCAGTTCAGTTCCTGTCTCACTCCCCCCCACCTGCAATTTCACAACACACCTTGGAGCTGCCCACTGCAGCCTAATCAACAATCCCCCAATCCCCCAAGCTCTGTAGCGCTCCCCTCTTTGCAGGGCCCTGCCCCACTCCATCCCTCACCGAGGCCTCTCCCCACTCCTGTGCCTGACAAACTCTTACTCAAGTATCAGCTCGAACATCACATGCACTGAAAGGCGTGTGTATGTGAGTAGAAATTGAACCCAGGAGCCTCTGAGCTACAGCCCCAGCCCTATTGTATTTTTACTTTGAAACAGGATCTTGCTAGATTGATGAAAGTCTCACTATTTGCTGAGGCTGTCCTCAAACCTGTGATTCTCCTGTCTTAGCCTCCCTAATTTTTGTTTTGTTTTTGTACTAGGGATTGAAGCCGGAGCATTCTACCTGAGCTATACCCCCAGCTCATTTTATTTTGAAACATGGTCTTGCTAAGTTGCTGAGACTGGCCTCCCACGTGTGATCCTCCTGTCTCAGTCTCCCAAGCACTGGGATCATAGGTGGGCACCACCACGCCCAGCTGGGAAATTTGTCTTTAACTACGGTGCCTCTCCCCCACCCACTCACTCCCTGCAATCAACCCCTGCCCTGGCCCGCTGAGCACAGTCCTTCACCTTTTCCTCCCCCTAGACTTTGAACTCCTTGGGAACTACACCTGGAATACATTAAACATACAATTAGTGTTGGTTGAGTGCATCATTACACGGTGACCACACCGTGAAGTGAGTAAGTAATGGGAACACTTATGACCAAGTGTAACACATGATGCCTGTATTACTCAGCGGAGTTGAGTGACAGCCCTGCTCTATACACAGAAATCTAAAATAAGTATCTATTTAGATATGCTTTAACCCATCATAACTGCATGACAGGGCAGAGAGCAACACCATTTCCAAGAAATGGTCATGAAAGCCCTTGTTCTGATTTGCTGCGTGGCCACCTGAGCTTTCTTTAGCACCCTGAAAACACCCTGCTGCGCCTGTTTCGGGCTTTATGCTGGCTGTGGTTCCCCGTCTTCAGAATGAAGATCTCTCAGCAAACTCTGACGTGGCTGGCTCCTACACACTACTTGGGTCTAGCTCAAACATCACCTTTCCAGACACCTTCCCTGAATCGTGGTACGGCAGCACTCCACCGTGAGTCCACTCTTTGCCATTACTCACAGCGTGCGTCACGGGCGAGAACGCTTTAATGACTTGTTCATCTTCTTGATGTTGGTCTCCCTTACCCTCTTTACCACTTTACCCTCTGTACATGAACCCCGCGTGGCTTCTATGGGTACTCAACAGACACCTACTCCACGAATGAATGAGAGAGAGAAAGGAGTACGTTTAACAATTATCTACTAGTCACAAGATGTGGGAAATAGGTGTCAGAAATGGCAGGGATTTCTCCCTCAAAAGAGAAACTTATCCTCCACCCCTGGGGGTTGGGGTAGGCAGGTGTGATAGCCTTCTTCAGGATACTTACTCAGAAGCAAGATTTTCACTTGCCAGATACACAACTTCATATCTAAAGGAAATCACTTCCCTCCCATGGGTCTCTTTGCCAGAGAAAAACTTTAAAGCAGGGTACCTGCTAACATGCAGACTTGCCAAACAACCAGATCCAAGGAAAACTGTGCCTAAACCCCACTGTACGTACCACAAATACCGAGACCAAGACTGGTTCGTGGCTATGTTCCCAGCACCCAGCACAAGTCACAGCTGCACAGGACATGCCCGGCCGGTTTGTTAATGAGCACATAAAACATGGGCTTAAGGAGGAGGGCCATCCCATCAACCCTCGCACTTTGGATGCACTTATCATAGAGACAGGTCAAGACAGCTGAGGAGGGGCCCTTGGCTTGGGCCTCTCCCTCGGCAGCAGACGGCTTCCTAGAATCCAATACTCACCTTCCCGTGCCATCAATAACAAGGAATTGCCTTCCCTCCGTGCATCAAATTTGAATACACTCTGCCCAATGTAATAATATATTACAGCAACTAATAACAGATCTCTCTTGCCTTTTTAATTTTTCATGTGTATTTTGGTCAGCAAGGAAAGCTCAGAATGCTGAAAGATCAACCAAAATTGGAGAATCCTACTGATAAATTTCACATTTGCCAGTGTTTGTGATCTCAGGGAAAACCAGACCACCTCCTTGAATTGTCAGCTTAAATTCTCCATCCAAAGGCTGGCTTGGGAAAGACTAATTCACTAGTTGTAACGGACTCAGAGGCCAATGCATGAAATATTTCATAAATCAAATTAATTATGAAATAAGGGGAATCATAAATATTAAACCCCCTTCAGAACCTGAGAAATTGAGAAGTGAGGATGATTTAAAATTACAACCTGTGGCTGACAGTTACTCGTCTGCACCTTAAGACAGGTATTCTCAGAAAAAGATTGGTGGCATTCACAATAGCACTTACTATTTGGAAACGTCTGACTGTGCTCTTTCATTAACTTCACATACAAAGAGATAGGAGGTATTAACAGCGATAAACAACTGCCAAATTATGGCTGTTCAAACAGTTCACTGCTGGTGTACGGGTGTCTAGTCTCAGCGCTGTTCGGTGAACACACTCCACTTTACCGACAGTCAGTGAAACACAATTCGGTGAGAAAAAGTTGTAGAGGGCTGCATATATCCTCTCAGCCCTCTACCTGCTGACCACCGCTGTCAACTCCCGCAAAACAGCAACTTCCAGCAGCAGCAAAGCGCACGCTTTGGTCGACAAATGACTTCTTAACTTCCCTCCACTTTAAAGCACTTTAATTAGTTTTTGTCTAACAAACTCTTCGGGGAGACTGGGTTAGAAATATATCTAAATAAACGGAAGGGTCAGGTCCTGGAGCAAAGGCTAAAATTTGCATGTAGGTGAGAATCCGTCGGATCCCCCAGTAGTCTCAATGAATGGGGAGGGGAAGGGGGCAGACTTCCAGGATCATCTCCACCGGGACAGCCTCTTCTTTCAGCCTGGCACCCGCTCCGCCAAGGGCCTCCGGCCGAGCCCCGCGACCACCAGGGCCCCCAGCCCGACCCTAACTGCCCAGCCCACCTGCAGCACCGCCGGGGCCGCTGCGCAGCGCACCTGGGGCTCCGAGCGGGGCCGGGCTGGCGGCGCGACTGGGCGCCCACTCGCCCCTCCGGGCTGAGGCGGGAGCGATGCCCGAGGCCCCCAAGGGGCAGAACGACCAAGGCTGGGGCGCGGAGATGGGGGGCCGGACCCCCGATCTCCTGCAAACCCAAGAGTCCCCTGCGGCCCCCGGCCTCGTCAAGGAGGTGCCTAGGGCGGCCCGTAGCGGGCAGCCGGGGTGGCGGAGGCCGGTACTCACAAAGCCCGCTGGAGCCGGTGCTGGTGAACATGGTCCCGCCGGGCCCGGAGCCCCCGCGGGGGGCCAGGGGGAGGGGAAGTGGAGGTGGAGAGTCGGAGCGATCGCGCAGGCGCACTGCTGGCGGGGGGGCGGTGAATCCGGGGGCGAATCCAGGGCCGCCAGGCGCAGGGCGCATGCGCGACTCGCCGAGCGCCCCCTGGCGGCCGGCGCGGCCCTTCCTGCTGCCGAGGGGAAGTGCGTGCGCAGAGCAAGGGGCTGCCTCCCCGGGATCTTCCGACGGCCGCGGGCGCTGTCCACCGAGGGGATGGGGTGGCACGGGGCGGGCGCCCGAGTGTCCCGGGGAGCCGCGATGGCAGCGGATTCCTCGGATAGCGGCGCTGGGCGTTTCTCGCGACCTCTAATCTTCCCGGACTGGACTCCCGGCACGTCCCACGCATGCTCCGTATTTTCGGGCTTCCTGGGTGTAGATAACAGAGGTGACCGACTTTGGACTCCTGTGTCCGGCCGAAGCCCGGGAGCGCTCGGGTCCCCGCAGAAAAGGAGCAGCGGCTGACCGTCCTTCTGGTCCCCGGAGCGCGGTGGACCACCTGCCCGACGTCCTTGCCATGTTTTTCCCTCTCTCTTTGCAGATTGACATTACCTGATTTTTCAAGTGAATTTAAGCCTGAAAACTTTTATAGTATGTTACTTTTTCTTTTTTATTTATTTAAAGGCGTTTAAAAAATACAGGTGGGGAGATTGACCACACTACACTGCTAAATGAGAGGACAGGCTACACAACTACATACAGCATACTTTAAAAAAAAAAAAAAACAACTTTGAGAGTTTATGAGGTCTAGACAATGTGCGAAATCTGGAATTTGTAGCTCAACAAAACACAACCTGTCTTTAGAGGTTCCGATGGGTCAAAATATTCACAATGAGCAGGCCTGGTGACGAACCCCTGGAACTCTATCTAGTTCTTGGGAGGCTGAGACAGGAGGATCACAGGTTGGAGTACAGCGTCAGCAAGCGAAACTCCCACAACTTAGTGAGACCCTGTTGCAAAACAAAAAAGTAAAAAGGGCTGAGGGTGTAGCTCGGAAGTGGAACCACCCTGGGTTCAACCCCCAGAACAAGAAAAAAACATACACAATATATATTTTAGTTTGTTGCGATACATTGGTTGAAGCATATAAAGAAAATCCTGTATCTCACATAGCTATAGACTTGGAAAAGCAAGCATTTTAATAGGTATCTTTTATGATACATACACACATTATTTCTGAAAGGCAAAAGTATACGTGATTTTCACTTCCTGTAAGCTGTACTTGTAGTTTGTTCACAATCTTGAGAAATGTTTTACATTTTAGTTTAGGCTAATTCCGTTGAGATTTTGCAAGAAAACAGCCTAAGGTTCCCCTATGTTTGCAGAAGCTTTGAATGCCTACAAAACCTATAGGATGCGTAAAGACAGTGGTTCTCAACGTATGAGTGGGGACTTGTAGCCTATTTAGGAAATCAAAAAGACCAGAACTATTTTCATAGTAGTGCTAAGGTTTTCCCCCAACTTATTCTCTTACAATAAATGGTGGGTTTTCCCACTGTACATTTGAGAAAACTGTACAGTGTGTAATTTTTTGACCCAATATTATCCAGTTGACCAGTACCTGATGTCATGAAAGAACAATTCAACTACAAGAAAACCCAATAAATTTTACACAATACAAAAACTTCGTTTCATAGTCCTTTTTTTTTTTTTCTTTTTTTGGTACTGGGGATTGAACTCAGGGACATTCTACCTCCGAGATATACCCCCAGCCCTATTTTTTATTCTGTATTTTGAAACCGAGTCTCACTAAGTTGCGGAGTGCCTCACTAGGTAGCTGAGGCTGACTGCAAACCCGGATCCTCCGGTCTCAGCCTCCCAAATGCTGGGATTACAAGCGTTCGCCACCACGCCTGGCTCAGAGTCCTTATTGCAACTAATCTTTAAGAAACTATTACTTAGCTGGGCAGGGTGATGCACCCTTGTAATCCCAGCTACTCAGGAGGCTGAGGCAGGAGGATCTGGAAGGGCAACATAAAGGGAGGAAGGGAGTGTGGAAATATAATTAGATCTTTTCTATCAAAAGAATAGCTTGAGCTGGGCGTGGTGGTGCACGCTTGTAATCCCAGCATTCGGGAGGCTAAGACCGGAGAATCCGGGTTCGCGGCCAGCCTCAGCTACCTAGTGAGGCACTCCGCAACTTAGTGAGACTCGGTTTCAAACTAAAGAATAAAAAAATAGGTCAGGGGGTATAGCTCGGAGGTAGAATGCCCCCGAGTTCAATCCCCAGTACCGCAAAAAAAAAAAAAAAAAAAAGAATAGCTTGACTTAGGCTCCAGTTTGTAGAACCGCCATTGTGTAACCTTGGGTGCTCTTGTATTATTTGTAAAGGTAGCATTTCCTGGAAATTGTGGGTGCCAAACCCTCCAGGCACCCCCTTCAGCCAATGCAGTAAAGATTGTGAGGCTACGCTCCCATGGGTAAGAGCACAGCACTGAAGCTCTGCGCTGAAAATGAAATGCCCAGCAGTTTTCTGCCAGGTTGTTCTTGCCTGTCTAACTTTACTGGTGACAGAATCTCTTTTTGCAAAAAGTAGAATTTGCCTTGCCACACCACTTTCAAATATGTGTCTTTTCTTACGGCCCATGGAAATTTATTTCTAACAGGGGGAAGGGAGACAGGAAGAGAAACTACTACTTGTTGAATTATGGTGTAGTAAAAAAAGATATCTATGTTATCTGAAAAGGCTATTAAAATGATTGCTTTTCTGATTCTGCATCTATGTGAGATGAGATTTTCTTTATATAATCAAAACAATGTATCACAGCAAAATAAAATCAGAAACAGGAAATTCCAGCAGACTCCTGTTAAACCAGATATTAGAGATATTTGCCAAAATGTGAAACAATCTTCTTCTCTCCCATAGTTTTTCGCTTAGGAAAGTTCTGTTGTGGTGTCAAGTTGACTGTTTGGCAGTGACCTATTAGGTTGAACATCATGATTATATGAACCCTTTATAAAGAAAGACAAGGTTGGAAATGATGAACACTTTAGAAATTTAGGGAAAGCTTGAAAATCATACTATTGTCTCTGAAACTTGTTTTGAAGTTTACTCTGATAGCTATAAGGTCCCTTCTAGAAAAGTACAAATGATAACAACTTGTGGTTTTCTAAACAATATTGGAGAAAAATCAATATTGCCAGTTGCATACAAGGTTATTATTATTAGGATAGTAAGAATTATAAATAATTTAGATGGGCATGGTGGCGCATGCCTGTAGTCCCAGTACTTGGGAGGCGAGACAGGAGGATCACAGGTTCAATATTGGCCTCAGCAACTTAGTGAGACTTTCAGCAACTCTGTTTCAAAAAAGAAAAGAAAAGAACAAAAGAAAGAAAGAAAAAAAAAAAGGCTGGAGGTGTGGATCAGAAGATCAGAAGTAGAACGTCTGTATTCAATCTCCAGTAGCAAAAAAAAGAAGATTCATAAATAATTTGTAGAAAGATCCAAATGAAAGAGGTAGGAAATCAGCTGTGAAATGATCTGCAAACAGAATTTTTGTTGCAATTGAACATAAGCAATCCAAGTGCTAATGAAGTTCTGCTGATCAGATGGTATGAATTGTGGGGAATGGAAATGTAGCATGGAAATTTATTTCCAAATACACAGACAATGGATCCTGGGTTGTCAGAAATTCTGAACTCTTAAAAATTATTCCATAGGAAAACCTTTATGCTTTTCCTACATAAAGGAAAAAGTGTCCCACCAGTGCACAGGGAGGCTGGGCTCCTTGTCTGCAACTCCTGTCCCTTGCTGGGTGAGGGGTTGTCCTGCAGTTATACCACCACCCCCTACATTTTCAGCCTGCTCCATGACAGCCCTGGGTCCAGAGAAAGCCCTCAGGCAGAGAGACACATAGACTCCTTGACAATTGTCCTCCAAAGATCATAAATTAGTACATCCACCATGGAGATCAGAATGCAGGTTCCTCAAAAGACTAGGAATGGAACCACCATGCTACCCAGCCATACTACTCCTTGGTATCTTTCCCAAAGATCTGAAGAACAGAATGGTAGAGTGATACGTGCATAGCTGTGTTTATAGCAGCACAATTCACAATAGCCACGTTATGGAACCAGCCGGGGTGTCCATCAACAAACGGAATGATAAAGAAAATGTGGTGTATACCCACAATGGAGTTTTATTCAGCCATCAAGAAGAACAAAATTATTCTCAAGAAGAAGAGCTTGAGAATATGTTAAGCAAAATATACCTGCCTCAGAGAGTCAAAAGCCACATGTTTTCTCTCAGATGTGGAAGTAAGAGAGAAAAAAGGGGGCAGTCTCTTAAAAATAAAAAGGAGACCAGCAGAGAAGAAGGAGACTAGGTAGAGGGAGGAGGAGAGGGAAAGGGAAGTCCTGGGGAATGAATTTGACCAAATTGCGTTATGTGATTGTACAAATATGTGACATTGAATCCCACTGTTAGATAGATAGAATGCACAGCAACTAATGAAAAAAAGAAAATGTGAAGATATTTTCTAAGTTTCAGGAAAAAAACCTGGAAATACAAAGTATTAAAAACTGCCCACCATATTCCAGTTAATTTTGCTTGTTAATTTTAGCTTTTCTATTTTTGATGGACAGGTAAGCCCAGACTCTTTTTCAGCTATGCCTTCAATTCTCTCAACGTGCTGAGTTGAATTCTGTCCCCTCAAAAGATACTGAAGTTGCACTCTGTGATCCCAGTACTTTGAGAGGCAGAGACAAGAGGATGGCAGGTTCGAGGACAGCCTCAGCCACTTAGCGATACCCTTGGCAACTTAGTGAGACCCTGTTTCAAAATAAAATAAGTAGGGATGGGGATATAGCTCAGAGGTAGAATGCCCCTGGATTCAATCCCTAGTCAAAAAGAAAATAAACAAACAAACAGACAAAAATAAATAAATAAGCCAGGTGTGGTGGCGCACACTTATAATCCCAGTACTTGGGAGACTGAGACAGGAGGATCCGGGTTTTCGGCCAGCCTCAGCTATTGTGAGACCCTCCGTACCTTAGTGAGACCCTGTTTCAAAATAAAGAATAAAAAATAGGACTCGGAAGTAGAATGTCCCTGGATTAGATGCCCAGTACCAAAAAAAAAAAAAAGTGTTAAGTTAGAATGTTGGGGTTTGGGGGTCTCAGGAGCAGTTCTCAGAAAGCAAAATATTTCTCTGGTCTCTTTTCCTCCTAAGGCAGGCCATAGAAACTAGGATTCCTCTTCCCTGAGGCAAGTCATAGGAACTGAAATGCTTTCCCGGCCCTAGAGGAGGGAATGGCCTGCAGGGAGAGCCGTGGGCAACGGAGCAGGCAGGCCTCGGCCCCGCTCGCTCTGTTAGCCCCACGCCATCCCCTCTTGTCCAGTCACATTTCTGCCCCGTTGTCCACGCTTTCGTCATTCCTGTGCAATAAGGTCTCCATGAAATCCCCAAAGACTTGGTTCCGACACCCTGAGTCTACAAGAGGTGGCAGGACCGCACCAGCTTATAGGAATCTCACCGTCTGGCTGTGTGGTGTCCTTTATATTTTCTTTTCCTTCCTTCCTTCCTTCCTTCTTTCCTTCCTTCCTTCCTTCCTTCCTTCTTCCTTCCTTCCTTCTTCCTTCTTTCCTTCCTTCCTTCCTTCCTTCCTTCCTTCCTTCCTTCCTTCCTTCCTTCTGATGTAGGATAGAAGAAATAAGTAGGTAAAAAGGAAACAGACAGGAAGGGAAAGTAAAATATAACTTTAATATAAAAAACTGGGACTGAAGAGCTTCAGCTTCTACTCCACAAACCGGTTCTCTTTCCCAGACCTGACTCTCAAATTCCTGGGAAATCTGTACATCTTAGAGTTAACTAAAAGGAAGTATAATTGTCCTGTGCATTGATAGCAAGACAGGTATGATATTTTGAAAAACCTACAATTTAGGACACTCTCCAGCTTATCTGTCAATCAGCTAATGAGGACCCCAATCAACCTAAGGACCCTAAAGTTGACCAGACCACCACCAGGAAGCACCTTGGGACTACTGGACTGAGATCATCCATCCTAGAGCTGACCAGACTACTCGACCACCATACACTGCCTAGGGGACTACCAGACTGAGATCATCCTCACATACTTCCTCTAGCCCATCCCTCATGAAAGTCCCCTATAAGAAGACAGTCCTGAACTCCCAAAAATGCCCTTCCTCATCTTGAGATGGCCCGCATTCTCTCTTGAATGTGTATTTCTTCTTTTTTTCCCTTTTCCCCAAATAAACCTCTGTCTATGTCTCTGACTGGCTTATGCTGAAATTCTTTTCGTCATGTTAGCCAAGGACCCTGCAGATCCTGAGTTCCTGAACTGAGGACTCACCCCGACACTTCTTCTCTCCTTCCTTCCTCCCTCCCTTCCTTCCTTCTTTCCTGTACTGAAGCTTGAACCCAGGGGCATTCTACCTCCAAACTACACCCCCAGCCCTATTTTACTTTTTATTTTATTTTATTTTATTTTAGTGGTATTGGGGATTGAACCCAGAGCATTCTACCTCCGAGCTACACCCCCAGCCCTATTTTTTATTCTTTGTTTGGAAACAGGGTCTCACTAAGCTTCAAAGAGCCTCACATAGTAGCTGAGGCTGGACATGAATCCGGATCCTCCACTCTCAGACTCCCAAGTACTGGGATTACAAGTGTGCAACACTATGCCTGGCTTCAATTTTTCATTATAGTAAACTGGAAAAATATAAGTATAATGTTTCCCTGACTTCTTTTTTTTTTTTTTTTTTTTTTTTTTTTTTTTTTTTGCAGTACTGGGGATTGAACTCAGGGGCATTCTACCTCCGAGCTACACCCCCAGCCCTATTTTTGATTCTTTATTTTGAAACCAGTCTCACTAAGTTGCGGAGTGCCTCACTAGGTAGCTGAGGCTGGCCGCAAACCCGGATCCTCCGGTCTCAGCCTCCCGAATGCTGGGATTACAAGCGTGCGCCACCACGCCCGGCTGTTTCTCTGACTTCTGTGAACAGTTCTCACACATTGATCACCCCCAAGGAGGGGTCATGGGAACCCCATTTGGTAGCCAACCAGTCAGACGTTCTAGAGGCCCAGACAGACTTGCGATAGGCAGAATAGTATTCGAATGGAATTAAATTAGAGGAGACCCCGCCGGTGTCCACCAGAGAACCCTGCATATTTGGGGACCACACACTGACCTTGTGAGCATAGGGTAGTAGAAGCAGTTCGCTTTCCTATGCTATCATCAGACCTGTAGGCGTGGGACTCCCCAGGCCCACAACTGTGTGAGCCAGTTCCTGAAGATGAATCTGTCTCTACACACACACACACACACACACACACACACACACACACACACACATTGGTTCTGTTTCCCTTAAAAACCTTAATACGCCATCCCATCCCCTTCGAAGGACCAGTCTCGCTGGCCCCCTTGCTGACAGCGGGTCCCCATCTGCTTGGCTCTCCAAATAGTGTGCTCCAGCTGCCCTCTGCTTGTGACAGGCCAACACCCGAGTCTCTGCGCACATCGACGGGCCCCACCCCTGGCCAGTCACACACCCCTCCCCCATGTTGTGACTGCAGCCTGATGGGAGACTTGCCTTCCGAATCTCGTGCAAGTTACTCAGTTTGGCTCGAGGGACCTTGGGTTCTGCGTCCCTCCCCGCTGCACCACCCAGGGATTTCTAGAACTGTTGTAAGACTGTAAGAGAAGTTGTGTCGCAAGAATCTGGAGAGTCCTTGGCTCCTTAATGCTGTCACAAGGATGTCATTTGTATGTGTAGGAGCTGGAGTTGGTTAAAATGTTCAAGTGAGCAGACCAACTGCTCGGATTTGCCAGAGGCTCCTTCTTCCTGCTAGGACTGGTGTCTTTATTTATAAGGGAATGATTCAGCAAGGATTACCCCGCCAAGCCCCAGAACACAAAAGAACAGCCACTTGGGTTTTCTGAACGAGCTGAGAGCAGTCTCTCCTCAGCTGCAGGGTGTTTTGTTGTTGGCAGTGCTAAGGACAGAACCCAGGGCTTTACACATTTGAGGCACGTGCTCTGCCACTGATGACACCCCAGCCCTCCCTCACGTTCAGTTTGAGGAGGTTTTGCCCTGTGCGACGTGCCAGGTGGACCCCGTGTGAGAGAGTCTGATTCCAAGAAAAGAACAGGCACAGAGATTTGGGATCTGACCTTGACCTTAGCTGGTCCTGGCATCCTTGTGTCCACCTGGCTAAATGTCCTTTAATAAACCATTAGCAAAAGCTGGGTGCTTGTAATCCCAGTACTTGG
>PVLC010006472.1:36021-52263 GCA_004027655.1 Graphiurus murinus
AAGAAATAAAATTGGGCTGGGGATGTAGCTTGGAGGTAGAATGCCTCTGAGTTCAATCCCCAGTACCAAATAAATAAATAAATAAATAAATAAATAAATAAATAAATAAACAAACCACTACCTGTGTGCAAAGTAGACCATTCTTCTCATGACAGCGTATCTCGATCACCCCAAACCCAGGCACCCAGTCCCCCAGTTTTATTCCTTTGCTTTGTACAATGGCCTAGACCAGACTCACTCCCCGAGCCACAAGATGAGCAACGTATCTGTTCAATATTCTTTTGACTCATCTGTCCATCTATGACATAAGTTTTTCAAACACCTTTCAGCCTTCGCTTCTCCAGGCTAAATATTTCTGTAACTTTTCAACCATTTGATCATGATCATTTTTATTTTGAATTCTCTCCAGTTTTCCTTATTATTCTTACATTGGAGAGTTTTATTATTATTATTATTATTATTATTATTATTATTATTATTATTACTATTTTATACTGGGGATTTAACTCAGGGGCATTCTACCTCCGAGCTACACCCCTAGTCCTATTTTTTATTCTTTATTTTGAAACAGGGTCTCACTAAGTTTCGGAGAGCCTCACTAAGTAGCTGAGGCTGGCCAAGAACCCGGATCCTCGGGTCTCAGCCTTCCAAGTACTGGGATTACAAGCATGCGCCACCACACCCAGCCACTGGAGAGTTTAAATGGGGTGCAAGACTCTACTCGTAATTTAGATGTGCAAATTGTCATTGCTCATGATGCATTTCTGGTGTGATGGTAACCAGCAAGTTCTGAACCCTGACTCCAGAGTTTTCTCAGGAAAATAAAAAGAGACTCCACATCTCAATCAGCTAAGAAACTCAAAGTTTGGATTGGTAATGTCACGGAAGGACACAATAATTCTGCCCAGACTCCTGAGGAGTTCCCCAGTTTGGGATAGGGAAGCTCACCTCAGGAACCTGGGGGTTCTTGGCTTCTGTGGTGAAAAGAATTTCAACAGGAGCCAGTCAAAGACAAAGGCAGAGGTTTAATTCAAGAAAAGTAAAGATACACCTTTAAGTGGAAACCCTGGTAATCTAAGAGTGTGATAGTGGCCCGGGGATCTTTTGCAATCCCTTTTATAGGATGCCCAGGGAGGGGATGGCTAAGGGCAACACGAGATGGAGTCCTCATCTCTTTGAAGCTTTAGGCTGGTGAAAGGTGACAATTCCTTGGGATACAGAATCCCAGGGAGCAGAGACAGGGGGGAATGTGTGCTAGTCTCCAGGGACTTTGTTCCCAGGAAATCTGAGACTCTGACAAAGGGTGAAACTCTTTCTGGAGTCAGGTATGGAGCTAGGCTCTTATGATTTAAAAGTGCAGGTCGGGCTATCGCTTAAGAGTAAACAAGCTCTGTTAAAACTAAAGATTTTCAAACTATTAGTCTCCTTTCTACCTAAAATTTTATTTCTCCTATTCTACCTCAGTAAGGGGGGAAAAAAATCCACTTGAATTTTTAAGACAAAAGATATTAGTTAAGACAATAAATTCACAGCAGAACATCCCCCCCCCAGTAGTTTATAGAAATTCCAGCTAAGAGTCCATCACACTGAATCTGCACATGTCAAGGCCTTTATCAACAACTCTATTTAAGAGAAATGAGTTTTATGCTGGTACCATATGTTGTACATCCTATGTCATCTTAAAATGTGGACACGAGTGTTCTTCATGTATATTGCTATGGTTTGGATTTGAATGTCCCCCCAGACCTCATGGACACAGGACACAAGGCAGACACGTTGGAGGCGGAGCCTGGTTGCTGAGGAGGGGTCCCCGGGCATGTGGCCTTAGGGACTGCATACGTTCTCTCTTCCTTTGCTTGCTTTCTCTTGCTGCCAGCCTCCGCGATGTGGGAGCAGAGCTCCTGCGCTCGCTCGCCCTCTGTTCCCCATGCCACACACGGAGCTCCGCAGACTTCCCCTGGCCTAACATGAATGGAACCCTTGAAATCTCTAGAACTGTGAGCAAATACATCTTCTTACTCTAGGTTGTGGTTGTCAGTTATGTTGGATTACAGCAGTAAGAACACTGATTAAAATGAAGCAATATATATAACAAAGGGATATATATATATATACACACACACATACACACACACACACACACACACACACACACACACATATATATATATATATATATATATATTTTTTTTTTTAAGGCAGAAGCCTTAGGCAAGCACTCTCTCAGGCCCCTTTTGACTAAAGGTCAAAGGGGCACCCCATAACTAAACCAAGATATAAAAAGGAATTTTAGTTGCTATAATCTGCTTTGCTGCACATGGTTTGAGGAAGCTGTCTTGGCCATAAGATAGCATCTAAGTCTGTCCTAAATGAACACCTGGTGTTCATCAAACAATGTAATGATTTTATAACCATAAAAACCTGACTTTTCCATACCCCCAACGCTGTAACCAAGAGGTATAAAACTAGCCCAAACCACCACTCAGGATGGCAGCACCCTGGCGTGCTGTTTGTCCCAGCTGGCCAGTAAATATAGCAAACTCTTTGGCACTATGGAGTCTGGTGTGTCTCTGTGGGTCACCTCGCAACAAAAACATATACAAAGTAAAATATACATTTGATTATTTATTGTTGATGTGTGTCTGTCTTTACATATTTGTTCATGTATTTATTTATTTTTCAGTGCTGGGGATGCAACCCAGGGCCTTTGTGCATGCTAGGCAAGCACTCTACCACTGAGCTACCTATCCAGCCCAAGCTGTATAAACTATAAACAGGTAATTACGTCACTTGCATTGTTCGTGCATGTCAATATATTGTCAGAGTGAACATTCTAGATACCTGTGTGGTGCCCCAGAGCACCAGGGTGGTGTATGGACTGGTGAAGAATCTCTTGAGCCAGACGCCCCATTAAGGATTGCCTGAAGGAAGGTAAGCAACAAAGGGAACCAGAGGCTGGCCCCTGGAATGAGAAGGAGCCCCCATCATGGCAAGGGCTTAGGAGGACAAGATATCATTTGCAGATCTTAGATGTGATGGGATGGTATTGGAAAATTGCTCTGGTGTTAATTTCCAAAATGTTAGAAGCAGTCAGAGTCTGGGTGCTGTGCAGGCACTCGGGCAATTGAAACCCCTAAGATCACAGTGACTCTGCCTGGTGCATTTTAGAGCCATAAAGATAGCAAGAGCCTTATGCCTTGCTCTTAGAGATGGCACACAGCTACACTGGCTGTAATTTGTGCCTCTATTTCCCTCCTATTCTTTGGGACCTGGAAAGGTAAACTCCGTGTGCTGCTTCAAAGCCCCCATAGTTGATGAGCAACCAATACAGCCCAAGACAATAGGGATAAAAGCAAGGTAGATCACTGACCCCTGCACCTAGTAAACACACTGTCCAGAGACAAGGAGGCACCACCTGGCTAAGGAATAAGTTACTAGCCTGTTGCCTTGGTAACGCCAATAAGAACATGCCAATATGAAGATTTGTATTTAAAGACTGGGATCTGGGGCGTGGAAGGGTACAGTTCCACTTTCGGCCTCTCCAGCGTGTCTGCCAGGCATGCCGCTTTCCTTCTCTTCCTTTTCTATTTCCTACTGACTTTGCAATAAAGTTTTTTGTTAATGCTACAACCAAGCTATCTTTAGTTTTATTTTCCCAGTTCAATTTATTTTCTTTAAATTGAGGAAAAGAGCCCTCATCGCCCTTACAACCATAATATTAGAGAAAAGTATACATATTCGTGGGCACATACAGTCCCTAAATGTCACCCCTGCAAATTATTGCCTCTTGATTCCAAACCCCGGCGTCCCTGCCTGTCTGTGTGATGTTGGCCTCAGACTGCAAGTCCCACCCTGGGCGCCACCAGTTAGCAGTGCTATGAAGGCAGGACAGAGCAGCCCTGACCTTCCTGCTTGTGGTTCCTCTGAGCGGCAGCACCCCAGCCTGCCAGAGTTTCATCCCTCCCCGCCAATCATGAGCCAGGTGGCACCCCCTCCTCAGAGAGTGAGGGCTTGGTCCCAGGGGACCACTCCTCTAAGTTTCAAGGCTTTAATATGTTCAACCAATTCCCCTTGCTCACCCAGCCTAGCTGAAGAAGTGGCAATTGCTTCCTCTGCTATGTCTTGGAGTTTTTACCTTCCAGTTACCTAGTTAACTTTCTATGTAGATAGCAATTTTGTGTGTGTGTGTGTGTGTGTGTGTGTGTGTGGTCCTGGGGATTGAATCCAGGGGCATTCTACCTTTGGGCTATACCCTCAGCCCTATTTTATTTTTTATTTGGGAATAGGGTCTTGCTAAGTTGCTGAGGCTGGCTTTGAACCTGCGACCCTCCTGTCTGAGCCTCCCAAGTTTACAGGTACGGGCCACCACACCTAACTTACTGCATCTCTTGATGGCATCGAGAAGCCAGATATGGTGGCACATATCTGTAATCTCAGTACTTGGGAGGCTGAGACTGGAAGATTATAGGTTAGAGGCCAGCCTCAGCGACTTAGTGAGACCCTGTTTCCAATTTTTAAAAAATAACAAATTAAATAGGGCTGGGGGGTAGCTCAGAGGTAGAATGCCCCTGGGTTCAATACCCATTACTGAAACAACAAAACAAAACACAACACAGGCTACATGAGTCTGTGTTTTTACACCCTGGGAGAGATAATCTTTTGTTGTATAAGTGGAGACTGTTCCTATGTAATGATAGTGCAAGTGAAGTGTGTGTTGACTGTTCACTCCAGCCTGCTTACCTAGTTGGCGGTGCCTGCGGATGCCCGAGCATCCTATTGGACCTCTGGCCAGTGAGAGACCCTGCTGTCATAAACAGACCAGAAGACCAAAGGTAGATGGCGTGGGGAGGGGGTGGAGGAAAAGGACGAGGAGGAAGAGGGGAAAGACAAGGAGGAGGTAGAGGAGGAGGAGGGAGAATGAACCTCCTGTTTCCTGTTTCTTCACAGCCTGGGAACACCGCGGCATGAGTTGGCCAGCTCCCCAGAGAACCAGGATCCTGGGGGACCGGCTGTGTAATCCGTCCTGCTTCACGCAGCGGGAGCACTCTGTGCTGGATCCTCATTTCTAGTCGCTACTTTGGGAACATGCCGCTTCCTGAGCGTTCCAGCAGAAATGGACTTGGCATCCAGAGCTGTTCCGGCTTCCTTGCCAATGTTCCGAGTGTGATTATTAAAAAGATGATGGTGATAATGACGCTGAGGGCTTGCCGGTGAAGGACCTGGTCTGTGTTACTGTATGTAATGCTCAGAAAACCCCGAGGCCGTTACTAGTATTACCGTCATTCCCTGTTGCAACTGAGGAAACTGAGGCAGAGAGGGGTTAAGCAGCACTGGCTGAAGGCTTGGCAAGTGAGTGTAGAGCTGGGGTTTGAAGCCAGGCTTCAGGCCCCGTGCTAAGGCCTTGAGATGCATCAGTGAGTTTTTAATTGGAATCTTTCTGTATATATGGTTTTGTTTTGTTTTTTTACTGTACTGGGGATTGAACCCAGGGGCATTCTACCTCTGAGCTACACCCCCAGCCCTATTTTTTATTCTTTATTCTGAAACAGGGTCTCATTAAATTGCAGAGGGCCTCACTAAGTAGCTGAGGCTGACCTCGAACCCGGATCCTCCGGTCTCAGCCTCCCAAGATTACAAGCGTGCGTCACCACGCCCGGCTTGTATATATGCTCTTTAAGGTGAGCGCTCAATGCTATAAAGTTTCCTCCTAAAACAGTCTTCATAGTGTCCCAGAGTGTTTGGTAAGTTCTGTCTCTATCTTCATTTGCTTATAGGAATTTCTCCCCTTATTTCTTCTATAATTCCGTCCTCATTCAAAATTCAATCTCCATGTATTTATGTAATTCCTCTGTGTCTTCTTGCTGTTGATTTCTGATATCAGCCCATCATGATCTGAAAAGGTACAAGGTATTGTATAATTTCTTAAGAATTTGCTAATATTTGCTTTGGATACACAGGACATGAAACTTACCATCTCAACCACTTTAAAGTTGTGGTTGAGTAACTCTCCCTACATTCCCCTTATTAAGCAACCATCCCCCATCCGTCTGAAAGACACATTTCAGCCTGCAAAACTGAAGTTCTGGATTCGTTAAACATCAGTACCTTGTACCTTTTCATCTCGAGGCCTTAGAAAAACAGGAACAAACTAATCCCAAAGCCAATAAAAGGGGAAGGGAATAATTAAATCTGAGTAGAAATGAATGAAATAGAGAATTTTCAAAAATACAAAGGATCACCTATAATACCAGTCCTGGTGGGCTGAGACAGGAGAATTGCAGGTTCAAGGTCAGCCCCAGCATTTAGCAATACCCTCAGCAACCTAGTGAGACTCTGTTTCAAAATAAAAAAAATAAGCTGGGCGTGGTGGCACATGTTGAAATCCCAGTACGTGGGAGGCTGAGACAGGAGGATCGCAGGTTTACAACCAGCCTCAGCAACCTGTAAGGCCCTCCACAAATGAGTGAGATTCTGTTTTAAAATAAAGAATTAAATAAGGCTGGGGGTGTAATTCGGAGGTAGAACGCCTCTGGGTTCTATCCCTAGATCCACAAATAAAATAAAATAAAATAGGGCTGGAGCTGTAGAATTCTCATAGGTAGAATCCCCAGCACCAAAAACAAAAGCAAACAAACAAACAACAAAAAACTAAAGGATCAATAAAACAAAAAGTTGTGTTTTTGATAAACAAGATTGATAAGCCCTTAGCCAACCCAACCAAAAGAAAGAAATGACCCACATCCATAAAATAAGAGATGAAAAAAGGAGATCTCACTACAGACAGTGCAGAAATCCAGAGGATCACTAGGAACAGTTTCGGAAACTCCTGTGTATTTTAACACAATTAGCTATTTTTGAAAATGAACTAGACACAGGTTAAAGTGGGGTAGAAGCCACAGGCCCCATCTTCCTTGCCCGCCCACCTTGGTGACCAGCATTTTCCAGGCTTTCTCAGTGAGAACCTAGGTGCCCTGTCCTTACCAGGGGACCCCATGCCCACCCCCAGAGAGGTGTGCAAGGACAGCCTTCCCTCCATTTCAGCGAATAATAACAGCTAATGCGGGGTAGTTACAAACATCCCAGGGCCAGGTGTTATCCGCAGCTCATAGTATCCACAATAAGCCTGTGTTGTCCGCACCGTTATCACTTTCATTTTACAGACGAAGAACAGAAGCCCAGAAAGGTTGTGAGCAGCCTCAGGTCATGAAGACAAAGTTGGACTTGAGCCTGGGCCATTAGCCGCGGCACTCTACCGCCCCCTAGTGGACAGTCTGGCTTTGCGCCGGCTCACCTACAGTTTATACCCAGGTAGGTCCCCCAACCTTTCTCCCCTGCAGTAAAGTCACCTCCCAGTCACGTTCGGCTCCACATCATACCTCTTTCGCCCTGGTGCCCCACTGGCTGAGTTCTGACACGAGGCTAAGTTCTGCTTCATACCTAGGGAAATGCTCAGGACTCTCAGCTCCCGGAGCACCCCTGGTGGCTTCGGAGGATTGTCACGCATTGAGAACATCTCTGATAGAGTCTTCTTAAACCTCTCTCACTGTGGAGGTCCTTGCACCAAAAACAAACAAACAAACAAACAAACAAACAAAAAAACACTAAAGGATCAATAAAACAAAAAGTTGTGTTTTTGATAAACAAGATTGATAAGCCCTTAGCCAACCCAACTGACGAAACGTCGGGATTTCTTTCTTTCTTCTCCTTCTACTTCTTTTTTTTTTTTTTTTTTGTGTGTGTGTGTGTGTGTGTGTGTGTGTGTGTGTGTGTGTGGTACTGGGGATTGAACCCAGGGGCATTCTAACTCCAAGCTACACCCCCAGCCCTATTTTTTATTCTTTATTTTGAAACAGGGTCTCACTAAATTGTGGGGTGCCTCACTAGGTAGGTGAGGCTGGCCGTGAACCCAGATCCTCCTGTCTCACCCTCCCAAGTACTGGGATTACAAGCATGCGCCACCACGCCCGGTTTACATTAGGATTTCTTAATCTGGCTGCATGAAGTGCTTCCGGAAAAAACAGCTCCCTAGCTTTCCCCTTAAAAATAGGCAGATGGAGGGAGGGTGTTTGTTTTTCTGTTTTACTTTGTGGGTTTTTTTTTTGTTGTTGTTGTTGTTTTTGTTTTTTAACGTCTTATCTTACTTATCTGTGAATTGAACCCAGGGGCATTCTACCTCTGAGCTGTACCTCCAGCCTTATTTTTTATTTTGAAACAAGGTCTCGCTAAGTTGCAAAAGGGCCTCACTAAGTTGCTGAGGCGGGTCTTGAACCTGCATTCCTCCTGTCTCAGCCTCCCAAGTACTGGGATTATAGATGTGCACCACCACAGCTGGCTAACCAGCTCTCTGCAGAAAAATTTGTTGACCTCTGGTTTAAAGGATGGGTGCACAGGACAGAGACGGATCCTAACAGAAGCTTCTTCACCTGGGCTTGTTAAGTGAGAAGGAGAGAGGGGAGCACTGCTTCTTCATGGGGCTGAACGGCTCGGACCTGTGTTAGTTTGCTAGGACTACCTTGACAAGTACAGCAGACCAGGTGGCTTAATCAACAGAAAGTTGTTTTCTCCCAGGTCTGGAAGAACTGAGATTAAGGCGTGGCGGGGCTGGTTTCTGAGGCCTCTCCCCGTGGCTTGTGGATGGCTACCATCTTCCTGCGTCTTCACAGTCTTCCCTCTGCGCATGTCTGCTCTCTTAGAAAGAGACCAGTCGTGCTGGATTAGGGCCGCTCTAATGGCCTCCTTCAACCTTAGTTACTTCTGAATTGTGTGTGTGTGTGTTACTAGGGATTGAACCCAGGGGCATTCTACCTCCAAGATACACCTCCAGCCCTATTTTTTATTCTTTATTTTGGAACAGAGTCTCACTAATTTGCAGAATGCCTCACTAAGTAGCTGAGGCTGGCCGCGAACCCTGATGCTCCAGTCTCATTCTCCCAAGTACTGGGATCACAAGCGTGCACCACCACGCCCAGCTCACATCTGAATTTTGAAGAGACACAGTTCATTCACCCCCAAGGTCCATCATTTGCACAGGACACACCAGGCCTCCAACAGCACGATCGATTCTTGACCTTGATCCAAACTCCTCATGATGGTCCTGAAAGCGAGGAGAGAGATGCTGATGGATTGCTACCCTTGTTAAGTGTTGACTACCCAGCTAGGCAGGCCTGAGCCTGCCAGTGAAGAAAACTGGTATTACTACTATTATCATTATCATTATTAATTATTATTTTTGGTATTGAGGATTGAACCCAGGGGCATTCTATCTCCAAACCACACCCCCAGCCCTTTCTATTTTTTGGTTTGGAAACAGGGTATCACTATGTTGCTGAGGATCTCGCTCAGTTGCTGAGGCTGTCCTCAAACCTGTAATCCTCCTGTCTCAGCCTCCCCAGTACTGGGATGACAGGCATGTGCCACCACGCCCTGCTGCAAACTCAGTTTTCTAGGGCTTCCTGAGGACAAATACTCAAGACTTCCCACTTGTATTTTTGGTCATTAAGCGATTAATTGCAGAACTTCCTACATTTTTCTTCTTATGACAATAGCAACTGAAAAAAAAAATCCAGTATATTTTTAGCAGCAATTAACCTGAATTCACATAGAAGTGTTTTTGCTTTGCCATATGCAGGTTGCTGCCAGGACGACTGGTCTAGGTCTGCCTTGAATTCTCCTATACCTGTCTGCCCCGCTGTGGAATGTCATTGCTACCTTCCGTCCTGTCTGCGGTTATCTCTTCTCTAGTCCTGAAAGGTAATACCTAGAGGACGCTTTGAAGGAACAGGACCAGACAGACTCCAGGGGGCAAGACAGGGACCGTTCCTCCACCAGAGGCAGCCAGAGCCGACTCCTGTCACAATTTTTTTTTCTTCTTGCTGGCTCAGAGGCAGAAAAATGGTACCATTTCTGACCTCTGATACGAAAACAAGAAAGGGGGTGGGGGGGAAAAAAACCTCACAGATCCACATACTTGGAATGTCCACTGATGGAGTAAGAATAGAAACTAAAAATTGGGGGAACAAAAACTTCACGTGGACTGACCTTGTTTCTTTCTAGGACACTGGATCACCTTCTAGTTGACTGAATTTGAAGCATCACAGGTAAAAGATCAAAGTATGAGAACTATAATAAAAAAAAAAAATCCTTTGAAAACCCTGTAGAATCAGCAAACGGTCTCAAGGGCCCCCAACTGGAGACTGTAGAATGCGTTATCAGTGGTGTATGTAGTGGTTCCTGATTTAATAGGAGAGCCTAGCTACTTACTGTCAAACTAGACTTAAGTATAGAGTATTAAACATGAAACACACAAGATTCAAGGCACCAATAGTTGATTTCAAACTCTTAATACTATTAGGGGAGATACTGCCTCTTTTTTTTTTTTTTTCTTTTGGGAGGCTGGGGATTGAACCCAGGGGCATTCTACCTCTAAGCTACACCCCCAGCCTTATTTTATTTTTTATGTGGAAACAGGATCTTAAAGGTTGATGAGAGTCTCACTACTTGCTGAGGCTGTCCTCGACCTGCAATCCTCCTGTCTCAGCCTCCCAAGTACTGGGATTATAGGTGTGTGCCAGCAAGCTCAGCTGATACTGCATTTTAAAAAACTTAAATATAATGCACTCCTTTCTTGAATATCCTATCTTATCCTTTGTTTTTCTGGGGTTTGCTGTTGATGTTGGTGTTGTTTGGTACTAGGGATTGAACTCAGGAGCATTCTACCTCTGACCTACACCTCAGCCCTAACAGAGTCTCACTAGGTCCATGAAAGTCTCACTAGGTTGCCGAGAGTCTCGCTAAGTTGCTGAGGCTGTCCCCGAACCTGCCATCCTCCTGTCTCAGCCTCCCAAGTACTGGCATTACAGGCGTGTGTCACCGCGCCTGGTGACCATTGTCTTTTTACCATGTCGTCTCCTGGTGGAAAGGCAAAGAGAGGGCGTGAGAGCAAGAGGGGACCCAAACTTGTCCTTCGACAGGGACCCCACTCCTGAGGTAACATCATTAACCCATTCGTGACGGTGGAGCCCTCAGGATCCTAACACCTCCTCTGAGGCCTGGTCCCCCAGAACCACCAAACTGGGGACCCAGTTTCCAGCACGTGCACTTGGGGGACCCAGCAGCTCTCACAGTCCGTCCTCCAGAATATTTCCTGGCACCTTCCTCTTCTCTCCAGTTTTTTGTTTGTTTGTTTGTTTGTTTGTTCTAGTTCCAGCCTCACTTGTGTCTCTCAGCTCCCGGGTCTCCTATCTGGGTCTCCCAGACCTCTTACAGATGAACTAGCACCTCTGACCATCAGTCCTCAGTTAGAGCATGATGCATGGAGCGGCCAGTCTAAGGGCTTTATCTCTGCCCCTGAGTGTGCTGACGTGTGTGTGTGTGTGTGTGTGTGTGTATACGTGTACTTGGGGGTCTTACTTTGTCAGATGCCTTTTTATGTGTCAATCAGAGCAGTGCCTGCGTTGTGTCTGCTGAGTAAAGTTGGATATCACCGCGGGTAAGATGGTCTAGAGCTAGCAGGACTCTGCTAGCAGCCAATAGAGATGTGCTACACACAGAGACTGAGAAATAGAAGGATAGTCTGTCTTAGAAATAAACTCTAGCCGGATGTGGTGACACAAGCCTGTCATCCCAGTACTTAGGAGGCTGAGACAGAAAGATGGAGGAGGTGGAGATAGGAGGATCACAGGTTTGAGGACAGCCTCAGCAAGTACTGAGACTCTCATCAACCTAGTGTGACCCTGCTTCAAAATAAAAACTAAAATAGGACTAGGGGTGTATCTTGAAGGTAGAATGCCCCTGCTCCACCAAGAGAAAAAAAAGAAAAGAAAAGAAAAAGAATCTTTAACTTCCAACTTCACCATTGCTTTCTCTGTGTTTACAAAGTTCATAGTCCATTTCTTTTGCAGATGGGATCACTAAGAAAAAATATTCCTCTTAAGCTGGGTGTGGTGGCACATGCTTGTAATCCCAGTACTTAGGAGGCTGAGACAGGAAGATCGCAAGTTTGCAGCCAGCCTCAGCAATTTAGTGAGACCCTGTTTCAAAATAAAAAATAAAAAGGGCTAGGGGTGTAGCTCAGAGGTAGAATGCCCCTGAGTTCAACCCCCAGTACTAAAACCAAAATCATGAATTCAATTTTTTAATTATTAGTTTTCCCTCTGTTGTGATGTGTGCTCTTTATAACTTCTTAGAGACATGTCTTCATTCATTGAGGTCACAAAAATATTCGCTCACGGTTCCTTCCATAAAAAAATTTCTTGCAAATTTTATTCTTCACCTCTAGGTGTTTAATCTAAGCGAGACCTGGCTTTGCATGTCAGGGAAGGCGGGGATCGAATTATGTTTGCGTCTGCGTGGACACCCTCGCTCCAGTCCCCTGAAATACCTTCTTCTCTTGGCTTCGGGGACACCACACGCTCCTGGCTTTCTGCCATCTCGCCTGTTGCTTCTTCACGGTCTCCAGGCGTGGCTCTCCTTCCTCTGTGCATCCTCCATTGGAAGAGTGCCCAGAGAACACCCCTCTCCTCTTGTCCACCTCGAGCCTCGATCACAACCTCCTCTCTCTAGAAAGCCTTATTTGCATCACTGGTTATAGAAAATGCCTGCACGCCGAGCTCTGTGTTCGCGGCGTTACTCTCTTCCTTCACATTACTTCATGACTCCTTCCCATCTCAGGCCTCTGATCAAATGCGCCCCCTCCGTGAGTTCTGATCACACTACATAAAACAGCAGCACCTATACTGCTCTATTGCTTACTTTTGTTTTATATCAAAGCATCACGAGTTACCTTCTTATAGTAATCTTCTTATAGAAATCTATTATGTCCCATCTAACCCCAATCAGACTGGCAATCATCAAGAAGTTAAAAAAAAAAAGGCAATAAATATTGGGGAGGATGTGGGGAAATAGGAACTCCTCTATACTCTTAGTGGGGTTGCAAACTAGTTTAGCTGCTATAGAGATCATAGCAGAATCTCTGTGGAGATTCCTCAGAAAACTGGGAATGGATCCACCATTTGATCCAGCTATACCACTCCTGGGTATCTTTCCAAAGGGGCCAAAATCAGAGAACTACAGTAATATATGCATACCTGTGTTCATAGCAGCACAATTCACAATAGCCAGATTATGGAACCAACCCAGGCGTCCATCAACAGATGAATGGATTACAAAACTATGGGAAATACATACAATGGAATTCTACTTAGCCATAAAGAAGAACAAAATTATGTCATTTGCAAGAAAATGGAAGGACCTGGAGAACATTATGTTAAGTGAGATTTAGCCAGTCTCAGAAAGTAAAGGGTTGTATGTTTTCTCTAATATGTGCAAGCTAGGGAGTAAATAAGATATCAGAGGGGCACGCTTTGTAATCCCAGCATTCGGGAGGCTGAGACCAGAGGATCACAGCCAGCCTCAGCTACCTAGTGAGGCACTCCGCAATTTAGTGAGACCCTGTTTCAAAATAAAGAATAAAAAATAGGGCTGGGGGTGTAGCTTGGAGGTAGAATGCTCCTGGGTTCAATCCCCAGTACCGCAAAAAAAAAAAAAAAAAAAGATACCAGAGGGACTCCAGATAACAGAGGAGAAACCTCAGTGGAGCCAGGGAAGTGGTCTAAGACAGGTTAATTAATGGAAATACTACCATCAACTATGTGTACATATGTGAATATACAAAAGTCAATCTCAGTACTCTATTGGGAAGAGGAGAAACAGGGGGATCTGGGGGGGGGGACACCAAGTGCTCTGTGCACGTATGTCACTGTCACTGTCAACATGATTTACATTATGATGTAAGACTAAACTGCACCAATAAAAGCATATTAAAAAATTAAGTACAAGATCAGACGTAAAAAAAAAAAAAAGAAATCTATTATGTCTTATCAGTCAAGTACTAGACTGTATGCTTCATGGACTCTGAATTATTTGCTGATGAATCTAAAAGACTAAGAGCAGAGCTTGGCATCTTACAGATGCTCAGCAAATGTTTGTCATAAAAGAAGCAGTGATAACCACTTAATACAATACTTTGCAGCTTATGGAACTTGAGCCCTTTTATGGGCAATCACATACCTTCTAGCACCCAGGCAATCCTCGGAGGTGTGAATTTGCCTACATTTGTGAATATCAGAGCCATAACATCTCTTCTAAAAGGCTCTTAGAAGTTTTGACCCCAGATCCTTGAATGTATTCCTAGTTCCATGCATTATGAGGTGTGTGACTATCATTTGAAAAGACTGAACTATAACGTCTCTAAGATAACTTCAGACTGTGTCATTCGGCATTCAGTGTTTCCCCAAAGAAGAATGTAGTTCTGATAAAGCGACAGTCAATTGAAATGAGCGTACGTGCAAAGAGCCTGAATGCTGGAGTCTCAAGAAATCCACAGTTATATAGGTGAACAGTTCTCAATTGCTTATTTTCAGGGAAAATACGTGCCCACAGGCTCGCTCTGATTTTCATACCACCTTAAATGTTTTTTGCTCAAAGCAAAATACTACAAAACATTCTTATTTATCACAACGGTCCACAGCTGACTTGCAGAATCGCTGCCTGCATTTACACACGTTATCTAGTGGCTTGGCTTTTGCCCCAGGGCTCTCTAAGACTATTAGCTGGGCGTGGCAGTACTTGCTTGTAATCCCAGTACTTGGGAGGCTGAGACCGGAGGATCGCAGGTTCTCGGCCAGCCTCAGCTACTTAGTGAGGCCCTCTGCAACTTAATGAGAAACTGTTTCAAAATAAAGAATAAAAAATAGGTTTGGGGGTATAGCTCAGAGGTAGCATGCCCCTGGGTTCAATTCCCAGGACTGCAAAAAGAGTACCATAGAAAACAATATCTGGACCTCTATTCACCTCACCTTCTTGCTATACCAGTAAAATCTATGTATCTAGGTCAATAAAAATATTCATTTGGCAAATTTGAGCTTCCAGAGAAATTCACTCATTGACGACACCTTCTGAGAGTGTTTGAGTTTCATATGTGAGAATTTAGTCACTTGTGTCCAAGCGCCTGGTTTATACGCTGACTCATTCCCCAACACAAGTAGAATAAGACTGTGCATCTCTCTCCCGGAGAGACACAACAAGAAAGTTTGAGAGTGATGTGAAAGGTGATTTCTAATTCTGTGGGAACTCTAGGGGCTGATGATGTTATGGAAAGTTCTGGCACTTTGCTTAAGCTCTACTGTGTGCTGATACTCCATAAACTTAATGTAAGGGTTAACCCAGGAATCCTGTCAGAGGCTGGAGGAACAGAGTGATAGAGAGAGAAAGTTTATTGTTCCTTAGTATAAAGGAAAACAACCAATATTTATAGGTAGGGTAGGGGGCGGTCTTGCAGGACCAGGTAATGGGGCTTCATAGGGTGGGACGAAGGGGAAGAAATTGGGCCGGCCAGGGGTGATAGGCTGGCTGGTTCCTGGGCACGGGAAGGCACCCTCGGCTGACCACTGATGCCGGGAAGAGAAACTGGAATTGTGCCATGTTGGGGTGCTTTATGAGGATTCTGTTCCAACACTTAAAGCACACATTCAGGAAAGCCTAGAAAAGACTGGGCGCTTCCCATGGGCAGAGGAGCTCAAAGATCTGTTAGCAAAGCTTAGCAGCATGAATCTGCCTACCTTTGTGGCTATCAAAATCACGTCTCCTTTGGAGGTCTCTTGAAATGTTTGACTCAGAACCCTTGATCTTATTTTCGGTTCTACACATTCTCAGGTGTGTGACTATGGCTTAAAGCGACTAAACTGTAACAGACTGGTAAAACAGGGAACCCTGGTCAGGTGCTAGCTTTGGAAAGTAAAATGTAACCCAGACTTCATGCTCTGGAGGGGCCATGCTCACAGGTGGTCCCCGGGGGGCATGGCTGGGGACAGGGGGTGCTGAGGCTCCTTTGAGGGTCCAGGGGGATGGCAGAGAAAGTGTTTCCCAGGCAAACTGCTCCAGTGTCTTGCTCTTCTCTCTCCTGCTGCCTTGAGCTGCCAACAACCTCTCTCCTCCTCTCTGCTTCCCACTACCGGCTCCTGCTTGGAAGCCGGTCTAACGTGCACTTAAATCTTCCGAACCATAAGCATTTACATCTTCCTTCCTCTCGGATGCAGTCTTCAGGTATTGGAGAAGTCACAGCAGTGATAATGCGGACTGAAATACCAGGTAAAGCTTCTTATCAGAAACAGAGCTCACTGCCTTCCTAGAAACCCTCACTAAGAGCTGGGCGTGGTGGCGCACACTTGTAATCACAGCATTTGG
>PVLC010006472.1:52363-69285 GCA_004027655.1 Graphiurus murinus
AAAACCCTCACTAAGGCACTTGGTATGATCCACATCAATTAACAGTGAAATAAAGGCTGAATTGGAGGAGCTCACCCAGGGACTAAGAGAGTAGGGTACCAGTGTTAGATAAATCCAAGAGCAGCAGCTGAGTTCAGTGCTCTGCAGGCTTGGGGTTCAGACCCAGTGTAGGCATCAGAATTTAAGAGGGTTGGAACCGGGCATGTTGGCACATGCTTGTAATCCCAGTACTTGGGAGGCTGAGACAGGGGGATCGTAGGTTCAAGGCCAGCCTCAGCTACTTAGTGAGGCCCTCCCCAACTTAGTGAGACCCTATTTCAAAATAAAGAATAAAATAGGGCTGGGGGTGTCGCTCAGAGGTAGAACGCCCCTGGGTTCAATCCCTAGTACTGCAAAAAAAAAAAAAGAAAAGAAAAGAAAAAAGAATCTAAGAGGGATGAAATGGATTCATCAGGAGAAGCTTTCAATATGCAAACCTTGTGGGCTTAAACACAAAAGAGCCTCAATCTGCCATGGGGCTCTGCTCCATGCAGTCGTTCAAGGACCTGGGCTTCTTTCATCTGGCGGTCCTTCCGTCTTCTAGAGGGGACCCTGGCATCCCCTTCCCATCTTCATCTGACAGACGAGGGGAAAGAGACACGTGGAGAAACCAAAGGAGGGATGAGGAGCCAGGACTGGAAACACCACTCGGCGCTTCTTCCCATGTTTCGTCAGTCAAGACTAGCTCTATGACCCCACCTGGAAGCCTAGTCTGGCTGTGTGAGCACGTAGCCCAGGAGATCTTGACCCTGAAGCCTGGCATCTTCTGTTACTCAAGTTCTCTCAAAGAATGAAATGCATTTTTAAAAACAAAAACATTGGCTGGGCGTGGCCGTGCATGCTTGTAATCCCAGTACTTGGGAGGCTGAGACAGGAGGATCACAGGTTAGCAGCCAGCCTCGGCTACTTCATGAGGCCCTCTACAACTTAGTGAAGCCCTGTTTCAAAATAAAGAATAAAAAATTGGGCTGAGGGTGTAGCTCTGAGGTAGAATGCTCCTGGGTTCAATCCCTGGTACCACCCAAAACAAACAAACAAAAACATTCCTGTAATCCCAGTGCTTGGGAGTCTGAGACAGGAGGATTATAGTTTTGAAGCCAGCCTCGGCAATTTAGCAAGGCTCTCAGCAACTTAGTGAGACCCTGTTTCCAAATACAAAACAAAATAGGGCCGAGGGTGTAGAATGCCCCTGGGTTCAATCCCCAGCACCACACACACACACACACACACACACACACACACACACACACACACACATTAAAGCAGATACTATAAGTAATCATATATTTAACTCAACTAGGGCACTCTGTTTTCTTTGGATAGCCACTCTTGGAACTTCCCACAGAGGCTGAATAGCACTCATTTCTTTGTAGCCTGCGTGGTTTAAGCCAGCCTTCAAAGGATGAGTTTATTCATCATTTGATATGTTCCAAAGAAAACGCCCTCTCTTTGTGATATGAATGATAGTTAGAACTTAAGATAAATTAAGCTTCCCTGGGGTATTCTCATTCTGTAAAAGGGATCTTTCTTTTTTCTTGTGGTACTGGGAATTGAACCTGATAAAAGTACATTTTTATGGCATTTAAAAAAAAAAAAAAAAAAGACACACATTTGAAAGCAGCTCGGCAAGGCGAATTTTACTTTTTGCAAAAGTGATCCTGCAATCAGTAAGGTCAGGTGGGCAAGAACAACATGGAGGAAACTTGCTGGCATTTTATTTCCAGTGTGAGGCTTCTGTGCTGTGCTCCTATTGGTGGAAACACGGCCTTACAATCTTTACACCATTGGCTGAAAGGGTGTCGGGGGAGGGGTTAGCACTCACAATTTCCGGGAAAATGCTATCTTTACAAAAATACAAGCACATGTAAAGTTACACAATGGCAGTTTTACAACATGGAGCCCAAGTCAAACTGATGAGGTAGAGTAGAAAGAATTAAAATTTAGGCAGGAAGGAGACATTGGGAAGGAAAGGAAAAATATAGCTTTAAAAATCTGGAGAGTTCATAGACCCTGCCCTCACCGGAAATCCTTTCGACAAAGGCCAGACTTCAGCGACCTCCCATCTTTGAAACCTGAGAAAGGAGGAGGATCCACCTTGGAACGCCTACCTATCAACTGCCAATACCTGAGAGACGAGGAGGTCCAGACTGCTTCTGTGCCCGCCCCTCTCGAAAGTTTATAAAAAAGCCCCCTTCCTCTCTTCCGGTCTCTTTTTGCCCGCATGGCCGGAAAGATCTCCCGCTTCTCTGTTTTCCCCGAGTCCCTTGTTTCCCTGAATAAATACCTGCCTTTTGTCCCCTACTGGCATGTGTTAAAATTCTTTTTATCACAGAGGCCAAGAACCCACGAGTGGGACCGCGTTATCCCACGACAAAACTATTCCTTTGATAGAAAAGATTCAATTATTTCTCACAAACCCAGGGGCATTCTACCTCCGAGCTACACCCCTCAGCCCTATTTTATGTTTATTTTGAAACAGGGCCTCACTAAGTAGCTGAGGCTGGCTGCGAACCTGGATCCTCCTATTTCAGCCTCCCATGTACTGAGATTACAAGTGCGCTCCACCATGCCTGGCAAAAGGGAACTTTCTTACCTGAACCAATCTTTAACAGAAGCTGGGGAGGGATTTAGGAGAGAGAAAGCGGTAGGGCATAGAAGATGATTCCAGTCACAAGATCTTGATCCTCTGGGCTCTGGAACGCACAAGTCAGGTCAAAGTGTGCCCTACCCATCAGCCTCCTTCTGCAAGAAAATGCAAGCAGCTTTGTCTCGCTGGTGTCTGGCATCCTGGCACGTCCCAACCTGGGGGTGCCACTCACCTCCACAGGTCCCCAGGGGTCCTACTGAGACCCAAAAGTATAGGTGCTGGAGCCAGATGCCAGAATCCAAACCCAAGCCTACCACTCACTGGCTGCAAGAGCTGGAGCTCACTACCTAACCTTTCCAGGTCTGGCTGCCCAGGCCTCTGCATTTCCCGGCCTCCGGAACCAAGAGTCAGAACAAAACTTCTTCCCTTTAGAAATTACCCAGAACTGAAATAGCTAGATTGGCCCTGTCCTTACTATCTGGGATCAGCGGTCTTAGCTCTAATTAGATTACTTGTTTTATTTTGTTACTGGAGACTGAACTTAAGGATTTTCTACCTTCAAGATATACTCCCAGCATTCTTTTTATTTTGAAACAGGGTCTCGATAAGTTGCTGAGAGTCTTGCTAAGTTGCTGAGGCTGGCCTAGACCTGCAATCCGTCCTACATCAGCCTCCCAAGTACTGGGATTACAGGAGTGTGCCACCGCACCTGGCTTCCAGTTAGAGTACGTTTTACCTTCAAATTTCTTCCTTGTCGGGATGGCCACTCACAACTATCTCCCTTCGCCTTCAGGGGGATCATGTGAGGTGTTCTCCTCCTTCCTTCTATTCTGTGTGCAGTTGCTTGTTAGGAAATTGGATTTTGCAGAAAATAAATGGTCATTTTAAAGGATTATAATCTTCCCAAAGACAGTTAAAGTGATTGTGGGGCTCATGCTCTGTGGACTTTCACCTCCATTGCTGTACCCCTCACCTGAGCAGAAGGTCCTTCCATCTAAAACTCTCACCCTAAGCCAGGCATGGAGGCACACGTCTGTAATCCCAGGACTGGGGAGGCTGAAATAGGAGGATCACAGGTTTGCGGCCAGCCTCAGCAGCTCAGCCAAGACCCTTAGAAACGTAATGAGACTCTGTTTCAAAATAAAAAATAAGCCGGGCGTGGTGGCGCACGCTTGTAATCCCAGCATTCGGGAGGCTGAGACCGGAGGATCCGGGTTCACGGCCAGCCTCAGCTACCTAGTGAGGCACTCCACAACCTAGTGAGACTCGGTTTCAAAATAAAGAATAAAAAATAAGGGCTGGGGGTATAGCTCGGAGGTAGAATGCCTCTGAGTTCAATCCCCAGTACCGCAAAAAAATAAATAAATATAAAAAATAAAATAGGGCTGGGGCTGTAGCCTGGAGGTACAACACCCTTAGGTTCAAACCCCAGTACAAAACAAAACAAAAACTCTCTCTTTCTTTCTTTTTTTCTCTCTCTCTCTGTGTTTATTTATTTTTGCGGTACTAGGGATTGAACTCAGGGGCATTCTACCTCCAAGCTACACCCCCAGTCCTATTTTTTATTCTGTAATTTGAAACAGGGTCTCACTAAGTTGCGGAGGGCCTCACTAAGCAGCTGAGACTGGCCATGAACCTTCGATCCTCCTGTCTCAGCCTCCCAGGTACTGGGATTATAAGCATGTACCACCATGCTCGGCTCTAACCTTTCTCTTGATAGGCAATTTTGCTTGTCACTCAAGTCCCATCCAACTTTCCCATCTGTTACCAGAGTTCATAAATTCCGTGTTCCAGGCAGATCAATCTGTTTGATCCTTGCTTAAACCTATTTCTGAAACCAGAAAACTTCCCAGCCTTCTCTTTTTGTCCTCTACCTGTCTCTATTTAAGTGTCATGTGCTACCTTGAGCCATCTGTTCCTCTTTTATGTAAGTGTCCCTTCTCTCCACCTGCGCTATAGACACAGCGTTCGTATCTTTCAGAAAGCCATGTGCTCAGTATGTTCTTATTATTCTGGCTCCTGTTTTGTCCAGAGCAGCAGGTGTTTCTGTTCTCTATTACATCCGCCAATAACTGTCCTGGGCATTGACATAGGTTCACAGGGAAGTTCTCACTTGGCAGTCTCTCCTGCAGTTGCAGCTAGGGATGCAGTCCTCTGAAGACTCAAGCGGGACAGACACCCAGGGTCTCCAGCTCTCATGACGTGCAGTCGAGGCTGGGTCCTCACCAGGCGGCTCCCACAGCCTGACAGCTGCGTTCAGGGAGGAAACGTGCCAACATGGCCAAAGAGAAGGAGCCCAGATCCCCAAGCAGAAGCTGCAAGACTTATTATTAGAAGTCCCAGAATATCACTCTTACCGTGTTCTCTTGGACGAGCAAATCACTAAACGTGGTCCAGATTTGATAGGAGGGGACATGATCCCAAATCTTGACACGAGATGACATTGCAGGGGAGGACAGGGATGGAATCTAGTGTTACCACCATCTTGGGGAAAATACAATTGGCTAAGGCAGATAGCAGGTACCTTCCTATTCTAGGGTCAGGCTAATCTGGAACTTACCTGGTAAGGGATGGAGGCTTCCTTGAGTACATGTCTCTGTTGTGCCCTCCTGAGACATTGTTAGGAAAACCTGCTGGGTGATCAGAGCTGAGAACAGCCAGTGGCTCAGAACCAAGACAACAGGAAGAGAAGCGTCATAACTAGGCTACTTACTCTCTGAAGAATGACATTCTTCTTTTCCCTAATTTAAAGAACATTATGGGGTACTGGAAATGTTCTAGGTGGCAATGACACAGGATTGCTCACGAAACTGTGGCAAAAAGAGGGTGGATTAGGCCGGGCGTGGTGGCCCACACTTGTAATCCCAGTACTTGGGAGGCTGAGACAGGAGGATCACGGGTTCTCGGCCAGCCTTCGTGACACCCTGTTTCAAAATAAAGAATTAAAAATAGGGCTGGGGGTGTAGGTTGGAGGTAAAATGCCTCTGGGTTCAATCTCCAGTACCACAAAAAAAAAATTAGGACTTGGGATCACATGTGTGGAGTAAGGTGTTCCCTGGTGTTCCCTGGTTTTCCGATGCAGTGAGTGGATGCTCTTCGTTGTTGGGCTGGGGAATAGCAGAAAGGGCATCGGTTTGGGAGTGGAGATCTGAGATCTGTTTGGGGCAATCCTTGCCCTCTGCAACATGTTACCTCTTCCATAGCTTCAAATCCCACCGTCTCTTGATGACCTGTTTCTAGAGCCTTCGTGTCTGGTTACCCTCTGGTTTCTAGTAATCTCGGAATGACTCCCACTTTCCAGTTTCTCTCTAGCAAGATCTGGAGTGCAGCTCCCCTGGGCTAAGGGACGTCTCACTCAGCGCTTGTTCATTTCCAGCATCACACAGGGTGCTTGGCACATAAAAGGGCCTTTCTAAGTGTCTGCTGCACCAGGCCCAGTGGTGTGCACCTGTAATCCCTGCCCCAGGAGAATTGTTTGAGTTCTTGAGTTCCGGAGTTGGAGGCCAGCCTGGGCAACGTAGTGAGACCCTGACTCAATAAAACAACCAAGCAAACAACAACAGCAAGCAAACCACACAATAAAATAAGTATCTGTTGAGATGAATGGATTACAAAATCATGGGCTATTTATACAACAGAATTCTACTCAGCAGTAAAGAAGAAAATGATGTCATTTGCAGGAAAAATGGATAGACCTGGAGAACATGATATTAAGTGAGATTAGCCAGTCACAAAAAGTGAAGGATCAAGCCGGGCATGATGGTACACATTTGTAATCCCAGTACTTGGGAGGCTGAGACAGGAGGATCGCACGTTCTAGGATGGTCTCAGCAAGTAGTAAGACTCTCATTAACCTAGTGAGACGGTTTCCAAATAAAAATAAAATAGAGCTGGTGGTATATCTCAGAGGTAGAATGCCCCTGGGTTCAATCCCTAGTGCTACACATACACAAAAAGAAGAAAATGAAAGGTCATATGTTCTTCTATGCAGAAGCTAGGGAGTAATCAAGATTCCAGAGCATCTTCAGATAATGGAGGAGAAACTTCAATGGAGTCAGGAAGGTGGTCCAGGGGAAGGAGGTGTGGGGAGAGGGAGGCTGAATGAAGGAATCACTTCCATTGACATCATGTACATATGTGAGAACGCCAATGCCAATCCAATCTCAATGCCCTGTAAGGGAGAAAGGAGAATGGCGAGGGGGCTGGGAAAGCCGTCAAGTGCTGTGTGCAGGGATGTCACTGCCACTGTGACCCACATTATGATGTGAGACTATCATGCGCCAATAAAAGTATTTAAAAAATAGATATCTGTTGAAAGGAGAAATAAAGAAATGTGGAGTATGATGCTTAAATGCTTAAAGCCACAGGGAGAAATCATGGCACATCTTGCCAGATGGTAAAACTGAGTGTTTCACTTGAAATTTTGTGAAATCTAGCAAGCAAGAAAGGCAGCAAAGTCTTTCTATGTGTGTGTTACTGGGGATTGAACCCAAGGGCATTCCACCTCCGAGCTACACCCCCAGCCCTATTTTATTCTTTATTTTGAAACAGGGTCTCACTAAGTTGCAGAGGGTCTCACTAAGTAGCCAAGGCTGGCTGTGAACCCCTGATCCTCCTGTCTCAGCTTCCCAAGTACTGGGATGACAAGCGCATGCAACCACGCCCAGCTTAAGCAAAGTCATTTTAAACAGTTTCCTCAGCACTGTTTGCTTAAGTTGTGAGCACTTTATGTAGATTTATCTCACTCTAAAAGTTAAAAAAAATTTTTTGAAAGATTATGATAAGAGTTTTTCTTGTAGATGATTTTTTTCCCCTGATTTTCTTCGCAGATGTCATTTTGTTTCTTTTCATTTCTCAGAAGCTGTCATCATGCCCTTATCTTATTTTCTCTAACCCGAGTCTATTGCTTACAGGTTCAGGTCTCAGGGAAAGGTGGAATGGGGGGATAGCTGGTGTAGAACCCCCACATACACACCTCTTTATGGCTTCTCACTCCTCCCCCACCCAGTTCATGTATTTCTTCACCCAATAGATGCTGGAGATGCTGGAGAACGGCTCCCGGTACCTTCCTGCATGGCTTCAGCTGCCGAGGTACCGCCGTGGACGGTCACTTGAGGCCCCTCTCCCGGGGCACTCAGAGTCTAGCAGAGATGTCGGCTCTCCCCTGGCTGTCCAGTATCCTCCACCTGAACTGGTCCTGTGTGTCTCCTGGGACCCTGAGTGTCCTCTCCACCTGGTTGGCAAGGTGAGAGTCAATTCCAGTCAATGCAAGTATGTGAATATGTGACTTAACAGGTCTTCCTTTTTGTTGTGGTGGGGGTCCTGGGGATTGAACCCAGGAGCATTCTGTCTCTGAACTACACTCTCATCCCTATTTTATTTTGAAACAGGGTCTCACTAAATTGCAGAGGGTCTCACTAAGTTGCTAAATGCTGACCACGACCCTGGGACTCTCCTGTCTCAGCCTTCCAAGCAGTCAGGTGTGCCACACCTGGCTTAACAGGTCTTTTTAACCTCTAATTGAAAATAAAACATTTCAGCCAGGGACAGGTGGCATGTACCCATACTTGGGAGGCTGAGACAGGAGGATCCGAGGCTCAAGGCCAGTCTTAGGAACTTAGACTCAGCAACTTAGCAAAACACTGTATTAAAATAATGAATAAAATAGCTGTAGCTTAGAGGTACGGTCTCCAGACACATACACACACACACACGAAAGAAAATGAAGCATTCTGCTGGGTGTGGTGGTGCACACTTATAATCCCAGTACTTGGGAGGCTGAGACCGGAGAATCCGGGTTCGAGGTCAGCCTCAGCTACTTAGTGAGGCCCTCTACAACTTAGTGAGACTCGGTTTCAAAATAAAGAATAAAAAATAGGACTAGGGGTGTAGCTCAAAGGTAGAATGCCCCTGGGTTCAATCCCTAGTACCAAAAAAAAAAAAAAGGAAACATTCTAATAGCAGTCACCTTGCATATAAAGTACACACATTTATATACTTTGCCATTCCTAGATGGTTTATTATCGGGACCCCAGGCTGGACCCTCAACCATGAGGCCCCAATAAAGACGATGGCTGGATGTTGCTGGTTCAAACTTCTCTTTATTATACCTCTCTCTCTCTCTCTGGGATCGAGGACACTACCCAGGCAGTAATAGTAACCGTTCTCTTAACCCTGCTTCTCTCACCCCACTCTCGTTCTCCGTAACCGTTCCTCGCAATAGTACTCTCCAACAGACCCCCAACAACCCCTCTCTCCAGCAATCAACCTTCTACTAGCAACCCACCAACCACTAGCAACCAACCGGCCTCCCAGCAACCACACCACCCAGCAACCACACTCTCATGCGAGAGGTGGAGGCTCTTAAAGCTGCGCAGGGCATGAGCCAGGAGGCGCCTCATACAGCTCTCACTTGGGCCGGCCACGAGCCGGGCGTGCTGGTGCATGCGCTCTGGCGTGGCGCAGCCCTAGGATGTTACCACCTGCAGCTGCTTCTGGCACTCTGCCAGGCGCCATCTAGAGGTGGGGTCTTTCCGGCCAGGCTAAGACCCCAACAGTTTATTTATTTATTTATTTATTTATTTATTTATTTATTTATTTATTTATTTTTTGCGGTACTGGGGATTGAACTCAGGGGCATTCTACCTCTGAGCTATACCCCCAGCCCTATTTTTTATTCTTTATTTTGAAACCGAGTCTCACTAAGTTGCGGAGTGCCTCACTAGGTAGCTGAGGCTGGCCACGAACCCAGATCCTCCGGTCTCAGCCTCCCAAATGCTGGGATTACAAGCGTGCGCCACCACGCCTGGCTATCCCAACAGTTTATAACACCTAATACAATGTAAATTCTGTGTAAATAGTTGTTCTGCTATATTGTTTAGGGAATAGCTACAAGGAAAAGTCTGTGCATGTTCAGCGCAGATGTAATTCAAAAAGTTATTTTAGAGCCATGTGGTTGGTTGAGTCCCCAGATGGTCACCCCATAGACACACAGACAGAGAACCCACTATACTTAATCTTACTTCAAATCTTGCAGTGGATCAGGAAATAAAATAGACTTCATGAGAACAACCAGGCAAAACGATCGCAAAGAGTTGATAACCCACTTTGGCAGTGGGACCAAAGAGTTAGTTGGCTGGACACATGTCCAATAATCCGATGCACCAAGTTCACTGCCAAAGGAACACATGAGAAACTCAGAAATTAAAAGACTCTCAAAGATTCCCATGAGATTGCCCGAAATTCCCAGAGGAGATCATTCCACAACATTGTTTTTTTTTTTTTCTTTTCTTTTCAATAAGATTTTCTTCACATTGTGTGCCAAAACCCATTATGTTGCATAGAAGTATTAATCATCTATGTGGAATTTTATATTTTCAGCCTTTGTCCCTGCCTCCGCCAACTGAACTCAGAGATCATGGCCCTGTCTACATGTACAGACCAGTCTGGGCTTCTTTTTTTTTGGGGGGGGGGGGAGGGCAGGGCAAGCTGCTAAACCAACTTGACTCTCAGTTAAATATGTGAATTCAGGAAAAACAAATCAAAGTTATTTATTTTTTTCATTTTTTCACAGTACTGGAGATTGAACCCAGGGGCGTTATAGCTCTGAGCTACACCCCTAGCCCTGTTTTTTATTCTTTTTTTTTTTTTTTTTTTTTTTTTTGAAACAAGGTGTCACTAAGTTGCAGAGGGCCTCACTAAGTAGCTGAGGCTGGCCTTGAACCTGCGCTCCACCTGTCTCAGTCTCTCAAGTACTGGGATGACAAGTGTGCGCCACCACGCCCGGCTATAATCAAACTAATTTAAATCAGTCCCAGACACAGCGAGGGTCCCCATTTACTGCACAGAGAGTGCTGACATCCTCAGAAGAGATGAAAAGCCGGCCAGGTGAGGCCTTGTGGGGCGGGGATCACGCCAGCTCTCTGGGTATCTAAGTCGTCGCTAGGAAGACAAGCAGCGTGGGAATGACTGTTTCAGATGTGCCACATTCAGATGTGCCAAATGCTTCTTCCTCTGACTCAACATTTTACTTTGATGGAAAGAACCTCAATAGCCGATGAATGAACCAGACCTGAGCGTGCGTCAGTCAGCGAGACACGGCATGTGGAAGCGTGTCTTCAGGGGAGGTTAGAGACAGGCTCCTGCTGAAGTCTTGCCCCCACCTCGGTGGCCTCGTGGTCCATGCAGGCCAGATCGGAAGCCACAGAACTGAAAACTCTTTGCCCCTCCTCCCCCACCACATTTAATCCCTCAGCCAAACTCACCAGCTCCTAACATCGGGGCTGAGGGTGTAGCTTGGAGGTTCAATCCAAGCACCAAAAATAAATAAATAAATAAATAAATAAACAAACAAACAAACAAACATTTAAATGGAAAACTGGGCAAATTGAGCAGTTTCTTTTCTTTTCTTTCTTTCTTTTTTTTTTTTTTTTGCAGTTCTGGGGATTGAACCCAGGGCATTCTACCTCCGAGCTATACCCCCAGTCCTATTTTTTATTCTTTATTTTGAAACAGAGTCTCACTAAGTTGTGGAGGGCCTCACCAAGTAGCTGAGGCTGGCTGTGAACCCAAATCCTCCAGTCTCAGCCTCCCAAATGCTGGGATTATAAGTGTGTGCCACCATGCCCGGCTTGTTATCTTTATCTTTTGTGTGTGTGTGTGTGTGGTATTGGGGATTGAACCCAGGGGCATCCTACCTCCAAGCTACATCCGCAGCTCTATTTTTTATTCTTTATTTTGAAACGGTCTCACTAAGTTGTGGAGGGCCTCACTAAGTAGCAGAGGCTGGCCTCTAACCTGTGATCCTCCTGTCTCAGCCTCCCAAGTACTGGGATTACAAGCGTGCGCCACCACGCCCGGCTAAATTGAGCAGTTTCTAATAAAGAAATGTATCGCATTCATAAACAAGTAAAAAGATTCTCAATCACATTCTAATAACAGAAATACAAAATTTAATGAGGAGGCTGGTATGGTGGCACATGCTTGTAATCCCAGTACTTGGGAGGCTGAGACAGGAGGATCACAAGTTTGAGATAGCAACTTGGAGAGATCCTCTGCAACTTAGTGAGACCCTGTTTCAAAATAAAAACTAAAATAGGGCTGAGGGTTATAGTTCAGGGATTAAAACACCCCTGGGTTCAGTCTCTAGTACCACACACACATACACATACCCCTTAAAAATTCAAAAAGGTAGTGGTGGCGTGGTGGCGCACGCTTGTAATCCCAGTATTCGGGAGGCTGAGATGGGAGGATCCAGGTTCGCGGCCAGCCTCAGCTACCTAGTGAGGCACTCCGCAACTTAGTGAGACTCGGTTTCAAAATAAAGAATAAAAAAAATAGGGCTGGGGGTATAGCTCAGAGGTAGAATGCCCCTGAGTTCAACCCCCAGTACCGCAAAAAAAAAAAAAAAATTCAAAAAGGTGTGTGTGTGTGTGTGTGTGTGTGTGTATGTGTGTGTGTGTATGTGTGTGTGTGTGTGTGTGTGTGTTACTGGGGATTGAACCCAGAGGCATTTTACCTTCAAGTTATACCCCCCAGCCCGATTGTATTTTTTATTTGGAAACAGGGTCTTGCTAGGTTGCTGAGGCTGGCTTTGAACCTGGGATCCACATCCAGCTTTAAAATTAAAAATGTTTAATCCCATCCTGATGGTGACAAAGGGTGTAGTACTATTGGTGGTGGGAGGACAACTTGTCCATCCTCTTTGGAGGGAAGATACTTTTTCACCTGACAATTCTACACCTAGGAATTTATCTTACTGATAATATTTGCATATGAGCATGGGGATGCAACTATGTATTGAGGTAACAAAAGAAACAGGCCAAATGCCCCAGTAGGGGGTGGGGCAAGTAAATTCCAGTATCCACAGAGTGGAATACTATGCAACAATAAAAAGACTAAAGTTTACTCCGTGACAATAAAAGAAAATATCCTAGTTATATTATTAAATTATAAAAAAAATGCAGAAGTACATATATGATATGCTATCAAGTATTAAAATGCAGGTGGGGAAATATACATCTATTGCTTACATATGCATAGAGTGTTTCTGGAAGGATATACAAGAGACCGGTTACAGTGGTTGCCTCTGGAAAAGTGATCTGAGAATTTGGGGTGAAGGGGAAGAGATTGACTTTTTTACCAAATTTCTCTTTGTGATGTTTGAATTCGTATCATATCCAAGAATTACCTATTTTTACAAAACCATTAAGACAAAGAGAAAATAAGTAGTTATGTTCTCCCCCCCCCCCTCCTTTCTTTCTTGCAGTGCTGGGGAATGAACCCAGGGCTTTGCATGAGCTAGGCATGGGCTCTACCAGTGAGCTATACCCCAGCCCTATTCTGAGCTATATCCCCAGCCCTTTTTGCTTTTTATTTTTATTCTTTTATTTTTGTGGTCCTGGGCGTTGAACCCAGGGGCATTCTACCTATCAGTTATCTTCCCAGCCCTATTTTATTTTGAAACAGGGTCTTACTAAGTTGCCGAGGACTTCCTAAAGTTGCTGAGGTTGGCCTTGAAATTGCTATTCTCCTGTTTTAGCCTCCTAAATACTGGATTACAGGCGTGTGCCATCATGCCCAGCTCTTATTCTGTCATTTTAAAGGAAAATACTATTATACTTTTCTGGAAAAATGTGAGCTTTTACCTAAAAAGATAATAAACATTTTACTATATTAATGACATCTTTTCATTTTCACAAGTATTGTGTAAAAACTAATATTTCAGACAAAATAAGGGCTAATATTTAATGTTTACTTAAAATAAACATAGTACAGATTGCTTCAAATAACAGTACTATCCTTATCTCTCTATCAGAGCTGAAGAAATGAGAACTCAGAGAGGTTAATCAACTCACCTGAGGTGGCACAGCCAGTGAGTTACAGAGCATAGGTGGAGTGTTAGGACTTTGACAGCAGAGAGAGCCCTCGTTCTTAACAACTGTGTGGCTTGTTTATTGTGTTATTAATGACTCATTTGTTTCTTACAAGACAGTACTTAAGGGGACATAATTTTAATAATTCTATTAAAAGGAGATAATGAAGCCAGGTGTGCTGGCTCAAGCCTGTAATCCTAGTAGTTGGGAAGCTGAGACAGGAGGATTGTAGGTTTGAGGCCGGACTTGGCTACTTATTGAGACCCTGTTTCAAAGTAAAAACTAAGTCAGGCATGGTGGTGCTCACTTGTAATCCCAGTACTTGGGAGGCTGTGACAAGAGGACCGTGGGTTCGCAACCAGCCTCAGCCATTTAGCGAGGCCCTCTGCAGCTTAGTAAGACCCTGTTTCAAAATAAAATAGGAAACGGGCGTGGTGGCGCACACTTGTAATCCCAGCATTCGGGAGGCTGAGACCGGAGGATCCGGGTTCGAGGCCAGCCTCAGCTACCTAGTGAGGCACTCCACAACTTAGTGAGACCCGGTTTCAAAATAAAGAATAAAAAATAGGGCTGGGGGTATAGCTTGGAGGTAGAATGCCCCTGAGTTCAATCCCCAGTACTGCAAAAACTAACTAACTAAATAAATAAAATAAATAAAATAGGAAGCCAGGCGTGGTGGCACACGCTTGTAATCCCAGCATTTGGGAGGCTGAGACCAGAGGATCCCAGTTCGAGGCCAGCCTCAGCTCCCTAGTGAGGCACTCCGCAACTTAGTGAGACCCTGTTTCAGAATAAAAAATAGGGCTGGGGGTATAGCTTGGAGGTAGAATGCCCCTGAGTTCAATCCCCAGTACCGCAAACATAAATAAATAAAATAAAATAAAATAGGGCTGAGAGTGTAGCTCAGAGGTAGAATGCCCCTGGTTTCGATCTCCAGTAACACACACACACACACACACACACACACACACACACACACACACACATACAGAGAGAGAGAGAAAGAGAGAGAGAGAGAGAGAGAGAGGTGATGACTATGTGTTTACATTTGTTTTTAGAAAGTGTTTACTTTTCTGGGCTGATGATCAGCTGGTGTTTGATGCTACAGTTACACATTGATTGCTAAGGTACATACCTAGTTGTGGATGATAAATAGGCACTAACCTAGCCCCCCCCCCCTACTTTGATCTCTTCTCTGGACTCTCCCTGGACGCCCCCTGGGCTTCCCCATGTTCTAGCAACTTAGGTGCGAAGCATGGCTGGAGGCTTTCCAATGCTGTGGCCATTTTCTTTCTTTCTTTCTTTTTTCTTTTTTTTTTTGTGGTACTGGGAATTGAACCCAGGGGCATTATTCTACCTCTGAGCTATACCCCCAGCCCCATTTTTAATTCTTTATTTTGAAACAGGGTCTCCCTAAGTTGCGGAGGGCATCACTAAGTAGCTGAGGTGTGCCACCATGCCCGGCCCTGGTCATATTCTTTCTAACCTGTCAATTGTTCATGAGTTTTAAGATCAGCCCCAGATTATGCATCTGCTTCGAACCTAATCCAGTGATCACAGCTGTGAGCAACAGAAAAAAAAAAATCAACCTCCCCTGCCTTTAAGAAGTTTACATTTTGAGGAAGTAACGCAGATTTACTTATTAGGAATAATTGTGTGTTAAACTCTGCAATTCTCATGAGTAAAGCAAGAACATTTTCTTTTTTTTTTTTTTTTTTTTTCCGGCACTGGGGATTGAACTCAGGGGCATTCTACCTCCGAGCTACACCCCCCAGCCCTATTTTTTTATTCTTTATTTTGAAACCGAGTCTCACTAAGTTGCGGAGTGCCTCACTAGGTAGCTGAGGCTGGCCGCGAACCCGGATCCTCTGGTCTCAGCCTCCCGAATGCTGGGATTACAAGCGTGCGCCACCATGCCCGGCTAGCAAGAACATTTTCTGAAATAATGATTGTAAAACATTAAACAAGGCAAGGGACAAATCCTCAGCTTTCCTAAAGGGTTGAGTCCACTGTGACCTGTAGGTTTCAGTGAGGTTCTGGGATGTTCAAAAATTAAAAATTCATCAGCCAGGGGTCTTGTTAATGCAATTCTCACCACTTTTAACTGTATCTTTCACCAATAAATGAACTCTTTTCTTAGTACACCAGGACCCTGTAGAATTCTGCAATCTGTATTTCCTGCACCAGCGTCTGTCTGTAGCATGTTGGTTTCCAGTTAGAAGGGGCTTTCTAAGAGGGGAAAATATCTAGTACAAATATTTAGGATTTCCTTAGGCGCCTCCCAAGCCACACTGGCGGGGAAGAGGAAAGGGAGGTGATGGCGAGTAGCAGTCAGCCCTGTGGAAGGCTTTCAGCTGGAAATTCAATTCCACTTCGGGGTCAGAGCTGGACCACAGAACAAGACGACAATGGCATTTTAATGAAACCTCATTGATTGGCCATCTGGGTTGCGATGGCCCCCCTGCACTGGCTTCGGTTTCAGTTTTCTGAGATATAAAATATGGCCCAAATGATCGTCTAATTGGTATGTTCTCCGAGCACATCAAGAGCCACAGGCGGCACAGCTGGGAGTGATTAATTAGAGTAGGACTCGACTGAGAGTGATAAATAACAGGCAGCCGAAAAAAGACTGGCATTTTTCTTCCTGGTATTTTTTCATGGGCTTTGGAATGACTTTATGTGCAAAAAAGATTTGCTTTCTCTTATATTTTAATTATGAGTTATCCATTGAGTACTAATATAATAAATGCTTCAAAAACAGTTGATCACCCCCCCCCCCAATAGTGACTATAGGAGTTACAACTCTCTAATATTCCTCTCGTAGAGAGATGGGGTTTACACTCTCCTTCTCCAATAACTCAGGGGACTCTCATTTCTTCAGCTTGCCAATAACAAATCATCACAAACTGGGTGGCTTTAAACAGCAAAAAGGGATTTTCCCATAGCCCTGGAGACGGGAAGTCCAAAAGGTGCTGACAGGGTTGGTTCCTACTGGCATCTTCCATGCTTCTGTAGTGGGGAGTTGGGTTCTACAGGTGTCTGCATTTGCCAAACTGTCCATTTAAAATGCGAACATGTGCTGGGCGTGGTGGCGCATGCTTGTAATCCCAGCATTTGGGAGGCTGAGACCAGAGGATCCGGGTTTGAGGCCAGCCTCAGCTACCTAGTGAGGCACTCTGCAACTTAGTGAGACTCGGTTTCAAAATAAAGAATAAAAAATAGGAGCCGGGCGTGGTGGTGCACGCTTGTAATCCCAGCATTCGGGAGGCTGAGACCGGAGGATCCGGGTTCGAGGCCAGCCTCAGCTACCTAGTGAGGCACTCCGCAACTTAGTGAGACTCGGTTTCAAAATAAAGAATAAAAAATAGGGCTGGGGGTGTAGCTCGGAGGTAGAATGCCCCTGAGTTCAATCCCCAGTACTG
>PVLC010006473.1:0-69132 GCA_004027655.1 Graphiurus murinus
GGGGATTGAACTCAGGGGCATTCTACCTCCGAGCTACACCCCCAGCCCTATTTTTTATTCTTTATTTTGAAACCGAGTCTCACTAAGTTGCGGAGTGCCTCACTAGGTAGCTGAGGCTGGCCGCGAACCCGGATCCTCCGGTCTCAGCCTCCCGAATGCTGGGATTACAAGCGTGCGCCACCATGCCCGGCTATCTCAGCCATTTTTAAAGGACTTTATAACTAAAATTTTTTGGAGCTGGGCATGCTGATGCATGCCTATACTCTCAGTACTTGGGAGGCTGAGACAGGAGGAATGCAGGTTTGAGGCTAGCCTTAACAACATGGCGAGACCCTCAGCAAGTTAGTGAGACCCTGTTTCAAAATAAAAAATAAAATAGGGCATGGAGTATAACTCATAGGTAGAATGTCCCTGAGTTCAATCCTTAGTGCCATAAAAATAAAAAAAAATTAAGATAGGCAAAGTGGTGCATACCTGTAATCCCAGTGACTCGGGAGGCTGAGGCAGGAAAATCTCAAGTTCAATGCCAGCCTGGGCAACCTAGGAAGACCCCCACATTTTAAAATGGCCAGGATATTTCTCAGTGGTAGTGCTTGCCTAGCTTGTGAGAGGCCTTCGATTCTATCTCCACTACTGCAAAAAGAAAAAGGTTTTTTGGTTCTGAGAGTGAAACCCGGGCCTCTGGCATGCTAAACTCATGTTGTACCGCTGAGCTTCACGGCCAGCCCTTATGTGACTCGTTGAAACTTTATTTTACATAAGTATAGACTGCTCAAAGCTTTCAGGATCATAAAAGAAGGCCCCTATACACTTTACCCAGACTCCCCAGTTGTCAAACATTTTAACCTTTTATGTCATTTATCTCTCTATAAATGCATTTTTGTTTCTTGGAACCATTTGAAAGTTAGCTCTAGCTTTGATATCTCTTTCCCCCTAAAAGCTTCAATGTGTAACTTCCAAAAATCAAAAAAATTCTTCCACAACTGTGGCACAGCACACACTCCAGACCTTTATGTTGAGGGGGTCTGCCCTCTGTGATCTCGGTCAGCATCACGAGCGGTCCCACTAGTAAGAGATGTGAATGAGCCGGGCATGGAGGCTGAGACAGGAGGATCGCAGATTCAAGGACGGACTCAGCAACTTAGTGAGACCCTGTTTCAAAATAGAAAATAAAAAGGGCTGGGAGTGTAGTTCACAGGTAGGCTGCCTCTGGGTTCAGTCCCCAGCGCCAAACCAGACCAAACAAAGAAATACAAGATGCAATAGCATCTTAGGTATAAACATAGACGTGGAGGGAACTTTCCAAGACTTTCCAGATCATGCCGACTTTCGAGTTTTAAAGAGCCAGGGTTTAAGCCATTTAGACATGCACAAGCCAGGAGTGGTGGAAGATGCCAGGATATGGTTGCAACCAGCCTCGACAACAAAACGAGACTCTAAGCAACCTAGTGAGACCCTTTTCCGAAACAAAAAATTAAAAGGGCTGCAGGTGTAGCTCGAAGGTAGAATGCCGCTGGGTCCAATTCCCCAGTACCTCTCACCACACACACACACACACCAGCTGGGCATGGTGGAACCCACCTCCCAGTTACTCGGAAAACTGAGGCAAGAGGATCCCAGAGTTCGAGGCCAGCCTGGGCAACATAGTAAGATCCTGTCTCAAACCCACAGAAACTAGAAAAGGGGAAGCCATGACATTCTAAGACATAAAGCAGTCAATAGGAGAAGCTGGGCAGAGTGCCACATACCTGTAATACCAGGTACTTGGGAGGCTGAAGCAGGAGGACCAAAGATTGGAGGCCAGCCCTGGCAACTTAGTGACAGCTTCAGCTGTATTCTATCACAGCAAGACCTAATAGGCTGAGCCGGGCGTGGTGGCGCACCCTTGTAATCCCAGCATTTGGGAGGCTGAGACCGGAGGATCGGGGTTCGCGGCCAGCCTCAGCTACCTAGTGAGGCACTCCGCAACTTAGTGAGACTCAGTTTCAAAATAAAGAATAAAAAATAGGCCTGGGGGTGTAGCTTGGAGGTAGAACGCCCCTGAGTTCAATCCCCAGTACCGCAAAAAAAAAAAAAAAAAAGAAAGAAAAGAAAAAGACCTAATAGGCGAGGTCCAGGGCCCCACGGGCCCCACGCGGCAGGCCCCTCTGCGGGGCCAGAGGGGCGGAGGCTCTAGCCTGCCCTGGCCGGGGCCAGTGCTCTGAGCAGAGAAGCTCTGTGGCCGACCCTCTGGCAAGCTTCTTCAGTTGGATGGTAGTCACTCTGCGCCATCTTAAGGAAGCCAGTCGGCACAACTGAGGAAATGTGAAAGTAGTTCTTAAAACAAGGCACAGAAAACCCCAAAGAGCAACAAAACACCCCCCAGCCCTGAAGTCCAGGCTTGGGGCTGAGCGGGGCGGCATGCCTGGCCCGGAGCAGTCCCTGCTGTTACACCTCCGCGCCCCTGAGCAGCTTGGCCAGGAGGCTCCCTGGGAATATTAGAAGAACCTGTGTTCTGCCCCGGGGTGATAGAGAGAAGCCTGTGAGTGTAAACCCAGAGTTCCGGGTTGGCACCCAGCCCCCAGAGAAGATGGTGCTCTTGCAAGACCTGCTCTTGACGCCTTCCTTCCTTTCTTTTTTTTTTTTTTTTTTTTTTGCAGTACTGGGGATTGAACCAAGAGGCATTCTACCACCGAGCTCCACCCCCAGCCCTATTTTTTATTCTTTATTTTGAAACAGGGTCTCACTAAGTTGTGGAGTGCCTCACTAAGTAGCTGAGGCTGGCCACGAACCCGGATTCTTCGGTCTCAGCCTCCCAAGTACTGGGATTACAAGTGTGCGCCACCACGCCTGACTGACGCCTTTCTTTTCACCATGCCGCATAAAAGGTAGAAACTTTTGCTGAAAGATCGAGCTCTAACAACTTTAAAACTGCCCATTTTTTTAAGCCGGGTGTGTGCTGAATTGGGCAGAGTCCGGCGCCTGTGCTTTAGTAGCTCCCCGTTTACCCGCCAGTGACCCACATGAGAAGTGACGCTGGCAGTTTGCGATGTGGAACAGAGCAGTCAGAGCTTTCATTAAGTAAAAAGGGTGGTTTTCTTTTTTCTTGGTACCAAATTAAACCCAGGGGTGCTCTACCACTGAGCCCCAGCCCCTTTTTCATTTAATTTAGTTGTGTAGGCTGGCCTCAAACTTGCGATCATCCTGCCTCAGCTCCCTGAGCCGCTCCACTGAGCCTAACCAAAAGTTCTTGACTTAAGAACTGAAAAAAATTTATATGTGGAGGTTGCCAAGATCTGTAGTACAATAAGTTTTTTTTTTCTCTTTCTTTTTTTATTTTTTTGTGGTCCTGGGGATTGAACCTGGAGGTATTTTACCTCCAAGCTATATCCCCAGTGCTATTTTATTTTCCTTTATTTGTGTACTGGGGATGGAACTCAGGGACCTTCTACCTCCAGGCTACACCCCCAGATCTATTTTATTTTTTATTTGGAAACAGAGTCTAAGTTGCTGAGAGTTGCACTACGTTGCTGAGAGTCTCACTAAATTGCTGAGGCTGGTCTGGTCGCAAACTTTTGATCCTCCTGCTTCAGCCTCCCAAGTATGGGATTACAAGCGTGTGCCACAACGCCTGGCCTGTTACAGGATTTGATACGGTGACAGAGGGATTCAGGCATCCACTGGCAGTCTCAGAACATACTCCCCTTGGATTAGGGGGATAGTGTATATAGGAAACAAGGAATGATTGTGGGTGAACCGTTACACAGTACTTCTTAGGCAGCTGGCTTCTGCTGGGCTCGGCGTGTCTTCACACTGATTAGTAAACAGGGCCCAGGCCGGCTCTACAGGCAGGAAGGTGGCGCTATGGAAACCCCGTAACATAATAGGTTGGCTGAAGTGCAGTGTAAACGAAAGCCAGGAGGCAATGGACTGTGAGCCAGTGACGGCAGCTTCGAGGACTTGGAGTCACACTGCAGTGTTTTCCTCATTTAAAGGCTGTTGGATTTTGGATAGTAATTTAGAAGCGATATTCAAATGATAAAGTAGAAACAGGCCATCAAAAACCAAACTCTGGCTGGGCGCAGTGGTGCATGCCTGTAATCCCAATACTCGGGAGGCTGAGACAGGAGGACCACAGGTTCAAGGCCAGACTCAGCACCTGAAGACCCAGTTTCAAAATAAAAAATAAAAAGGGCTGGGGTGTAGCTCAGAGGTGGTAGGCCGCAGGTTTAATCCCTAGTCCACCCCTCCATACATAGATACTGAACTCTGATTTTTTTGCATATTCTCCTAATTTGTAAGTTTTGATGTTTATGGAGTTTCTTACCTTATATATAGAAAATTGTTTGATACTGGGGATTGAACCCAGTCCTTTTTATTTATTTTTTATTTTGAAACAGGGTTTTGCTAAGTTGCTAAGGCCTCACATCTGGGATTCTCCTGCCTCAGCCTCACAAGTAATGGAATTATAGGCGTGTGCCACCGTGTCCAGCTCTAGCCTTACTTTTGGTGGCAGGGCCAGCGGCAGCAGAGCTGTCGGGTGATCAGGTGGCGTTGTGGGAGGAGCATGGTAGTGTGTGAGGGCTCGAGGGGTGGGCACAAAGGCTTCCCTCGGAAGGGTCACTGGAGTGAGTTGACGAGATTATTTTTATTGTTATTATTAATAATAATAAATTCTTTTGCAGTACTGGGGATTGAACCCTGGGTCATTCTACCTCTAAGCTACACCCCCAGCCCTATTTTTTTAATCCTTTAGTTTGAAACAGGGCCTCACCAAGTTGCAGAGGGCCTCACCAAGTTGCTGAGGCTGGCCATGAACCTGCAATCCTCCTGTCTCAGCCTCCCAAGTAATGGGATTATAAGCATGCACCACCATACCCGGCTTATTTTTTTTATTTTTAAACAGGGTCCCACTAAGTTGCTGAACATTTTGCTAAGTAGCTGAGACTGGCTGTGAACCTGCAATCCTCTTGTCTCAGCCTCCCAAGTACTGGGATTACAGGTGTGCACTACTGTACCTGGCAAGAATCTGGTTTTTAGGGGAATTGGGCAAAGTTGTTTGGCCCATAGCACTGACTGGTCTGTGAGTGACGCTCCCTTGAATACTGAAGGGACCCAGGTCGGGGACAGTGGTGCGTGAATTGAGCCTGCCCGGCATGTCAACAGGCTTCAGCTGTAAGTTCGGTGTTTTCTGGTTAACACAATTGCGGGAGGAAGACTGGAGCCTCTCCGGTTTCTCTGTTGGTGGGTCCGGTCACACAGGCAAGGGGACTTTGCAGACGCTGTTCCCTGGGCTGAGACGGAGAGAAACAGCGGTGGGCATGTTTTCGAGTCCGAGGTGCATTCTAGGGCCCCTGCGCATGTCATAGCACCACTCTGGAGATATCTCTTTTTGAGCCCCAAAGGAGCCCTTAGAACCCTGCTCGGGGTTCAGGAGCCTTTTGTGTAGTAGTATTCCTAATAAAGCACCTCACTTAATACTTAGCACACAGGAAAGCTCAGTGGTAGAGCACGTGCCACACTTGGGCTCCATCCCCAGCACAGCAAAACAACAACAAAAGCAGACAAAAACCCGGACTCCTAGCCAGGCACAGTGGTGTCCACCTGTAAGCCCAGTGTTTGGGAGACCCATACAGGAGGATCACAGGTCCAAGGCCAGCACACAGTAACTTGGACCATGTTTCAAAATAAGAAGTAAAATAGGACTGCGGGTGTGTGTAGTTCAGAGGTAGCAAGCCCTTGGGCTCAAGTGCTAGTCACACACACACACACACACACACACACACACACACACACACACGGCTTCTGCCCGGGGGCTATTGATGGCTCTGATGGCTGAGGACGTCACATGTTCCAGAAGCTGTGCTCTGGCATGTGCTCTTTGACATGGGGTCTTGCAGTGCTGCCCAGGTTGGCCTTGAACTCCTGGGCTCCAATGATTTTTCTGCCTCCGTCTCCCAAGTAGAACTGTAGGCGTGCACCACCCCACCTAGCTACATCAAATACTTGAAAATATTTTCCACCTTGTAGGGTTATTAATCCATGTCAGAGAGGCAAAAACATAACTTGTCAGGGGCACAGAGCTGGCAAGAGGCCAGCCTGGATCTGCCCAGTCCTGGGACCCTTGTTCCCGGCCACAGGCTGACCTCCGTCCCCACACCTGGGGGAAGTTAGTCCATGTTCACCTGGGGCCCCACAGGGTGAGGAAGAGACTCCCGCTGGAGTTGAGGCGAGTGGAAGTCCCGAGCGGGTGCTTTACGGGCCTGCCATGGCCGAGCCTCCGAGCGGAGGGATGGAGTGGGAAGTCTAAGTGTCTTTCTTTGCCTCTGCAGCGCATTTACTATCTTTCCCTGGAGTTCTACATGGGCCGCACACTGCAGAACACGATGGTGAACCTGGGCCTTCAGAACGCCTGTGACGAAGCTATTTATCAGGTACGGGCTCCTGTGGCCGGTCTCCCGTGGCCGGCCTCCTGTGACTGACCTCCTGTGACTGGCCTCCTGTGACTGGCCTCCTGTGGCTGGTCTCCCATGGCCGATCTCCCGTGGCCAGCCTCTCGTGGCTGGCTGTTAAGATTTCCACCACCTGGGAGCGCATTCTATTGTCCTGGAGGAATACAGATTGGTGGCCCGTGCTCCTCTTCCTCAAGAGGAGAAAGTAAGAACTGAAAGGGAAGATATTAGGCGGAGTGCAAGGGCTGGGTTGAATCGTGATGCTGAGGTTAGGAGGTTTCTAGACTCCATCGCACAGCCCACTCCAACCCCAGGGGCAGGTTTAGAACGTGGCAAAAGTGGTTGGTCTTGCCTATTTCTAGTTACTTTATTAAACTGGTACCCCACCTCTGGGCCCCCAGCCCATTCCTGAGATAATCACTGAGCTCATCATGCTCCTAGACAGAAAGTCGACCTTCTCCTCTAAGCAGAATAAAAACTGCCCCCTTTAGTTTCTGGTTCTAGGGAGCGAACCAGGGGTGACACCCCTGAACTACACCCCCAGCCTTTTTTAAATTTTGTTTTCTATTTTGAAATAGGGTCTCAAGCCGGGCGTGGTGGCGCACGCTTGTAATCCCAGCATTCGGGAGGCTGAGACCGGAGGATCCAGGTTCACGGCCAGCCTCAGCTACTTAGTGAGGCACTCGCAACTTAGTGAGACTCGGTTTCAAAATAAAGAATAAAAAATAGGACTGGGGGTATAGCTTGGAGGTAGAATGCCCCTGAGTTCAATCCCCAGTACCGCAAAAAAAAAAAAAAAAAAAAAGAAAGAAATAGGGTCTCACTAAGTTGTTGAAGCTGGTCTTAAACCTGTGGTCCCACTGTCTCAGCTGCCCAAGTACTGGGATTGCAGGTGTGCATCACCAACCCACCCTGCTTAAAAACTGCCTTTTTTTAAAAATTTTTATTCTGGACTAGGGATTGAACCCAGGGGCATTCTATCTCCAAGCTACACCCCCAGCCCTTTAAAATTTTTTGTTTAGATTTTGAAACAGGGTCTTAGTATAGGTTGCTAAGAATCTCACTAAGTTGCTGAGGCTGGCATCAAATCTGTAATCCTCCTGTCTCAGCCTCCCAAGTACTGATGTAGGTGTGCGCCACCACACCCAGCTAGCATGTTTCCTTTTAAATGGCCACAATAGGCTATTTCATAGAGGCAGGAAGTAAAGTGATTTCTTTTCATCGTAATGAAGTTCAGGAATTAGATAGTGGTTCTGGTTGCATAACTTTTTGTACATGTTAAAAGGGTGAATTTTGCCAGACCTGGTGATACACATCTGTAATCCCAGTACTTGGGCGGCTGAGACAGGAGGATCACAGGTTTGATTGTAGCCTCAGCGACTTAGTGAGGTTTTAGCTACTGATCAAGACCCTGTTTCAAAAATAAAAATAAAATAGGGCTGTGAGTGTAACTCAGAAGCAGAATGTCCCTGGGTTCAGTCCCCAGACTACATGTTTCCCTCAGTCTGCTCTCACCTGTCTGTAGTGAGGCGTCTCTGACTTGGATAATAGTCTACAAGTAAGGGGCTCTGTGGTGAGTTGGGTGTGGAAGGTGTATTTACATGTTTCTCAGCTCCAAGCTGCCGATGCCTTCTCAGGTGAGTCCTGCACCCCCCACCCCCCACTAGCCCAGGTGCGCTCCGTGCAGTGTAACTTCTGGAAATTCCTTTGGGAGTTGGTGTAAGTCACAGCACTTTTCCCTTTTACTCTGACTCGGTGACTGTGCTGATGTAGCTGAGTCTACGGGATGTGGACTGCATCCATTTTATTTCCCTCCCTTTGTCAGGTTTTCTAAGAATGACCTGGAGACCTGAGGGGCCCTTCCAGGGGTCCCTGGGTCGTGATTTGCCCTTTTTTGTTCTGTTCTCTGGAGCGTGCTGTGGGCTCCCCCACGGCTGTGTGCTGTGCGGTAGTGGGGTGGATCAGATGGTGAAGTAAAAATACATGAGAGATCTGTAAAAAGATACAATACTGTTGAACTCCTCAGTAGATATATTTTTTGTTTTAAAAAATGTAGTTACTTTTCAAAGCATTGTAAAACTTTCAGAAGGAAAGGAGAATGTTTTTTTTTTTTTTTTTTTGCGGTACTGGGGATTGAACTCAGGGGCATTCTACCTCCGAGCTATACCCCCAGCCCTATTTTTTTATTCTTTATTTTGAAACCGAGTCTCACTAAGTTGCCGAGTGCCTCACTAGGTAGCTGAGGCTGGCCGCGAACCCGGATCCTCTGGTCTCAGCCTCCCGAATGCTGGGATTACAAGCGTGCGCCACCACGCCCGGCTGATGTATGGCAGTTTTAAGTAATTTATTAGTTTTTAACATACCACTCTTGTTTTGATACTGGGGTTTGAACGCAGGGGTGTTCTACCTCTGAGGTACACCTTGGCCATTTTCTTTTTTTTATTTTGAAGCAGGGTCTTGCTAAGTTGGAAATTTGTAATCCTCCTGTCTCAGCCTTCCAAGTACTGGGATTACAGGTGTGCACCACTGGACCTGGCTCCCCAGCCCTTTTTTATATTTTATTTTGGAACAGGATCTTATTAAGTTACCACACTGGCCTTGAACCTGTGATCCTCCTGTCTCAGTCTCCCAAGCACTGGGATTATAGGCCTTCACCCAGCTATTTAGCTTTAAATTTTAACTTTGGATTTTCAAATGTAAAAGAAAGCAGATTCATTTGTAGGATAATCTCGCAGAATTTGAATATCTTTCAAACTGTTGTTTGAGGGACCATAGTCAGTAATATTAAAATGTTACCCCTGTAATGCATGGCTGTCGTCCTAGTACTTGTGAGGCTGAACTAGGAGGATCATGGGTTTGCGGCCAGCCTCAGCAACTTAGCAAGGCCCTGTTTCAAAATAGAAACTAAAACAGGGCTGAGGGTATAGCTCAGAGGTAGAATGCCCTGGGTTCAATCCCCAGTACCAAAGGAGAAAAAAAAAATAAAATGTTACCTGTGTTTTTGTTTGCAGTTGGGGTTGGATTTGGAGGAACTAGAAGAAATTGAAGAGGATGCCGGCCTTGGCAACGGGGGCCTGGGGCGGCTGGCAGGTAACACGTCTGTCTGGGTCACGGTCTTTAGCACCAGCTGAGGATCGTGTGGCCAGGCAAGGGTCAGGCAGCTCCTGCCGCTGATCAGTCTGGGCTCGTTGGCCTCCCTCAGGGTGCATGAATGAGTGTTCTTCATGTCGTCTCTGCTGCTTATTGAGAAAAAAGAAAAAAAGGAAACTACATTGTCTTTCATGCAGGGGCACCAAGGGCACTTTGTAATTATCATGAAGACTGGGCTTGCCCCTGCTAGGTGAGCTGATGCCAGGAAAGTCCTCAGGACCAAAGCCAGCACCTGGGACAGAGCGAGGTTGTGACTGTGGTCCTTCACAGGGAGCCACGGCAGCTTTAGTGCAGTGAACGCCATGTTCCAGACCATTCCAGCACTGCTGCTGTTTTCTGCTTCAATTCTTTTTTGGGGGGGGGGTCAGTACTAGAGATTGAACCCAGGGGCATTTCACCTCTGAGCTACATCCCCAACCCTTTTTTTAATTAATTAATTAATTAATTAATTAAATTTTTTTGTACTGGGGATTGAACTCAGGGGCATTCTACCTCCAAGCTATACCCCCAGCCCTATTTTTTTAAATTCATTATTTTGAAACATGGTCTCACTAAGTTGCGGAGTGCCTCACTAGGTAGCTGAGGCTGGCCTTGAACCCGGATCCTCCGGTCTCAGCCTCCCGAATGCTGGGATTACAAGTGTGCGCCACCACGCCCGGCGTGGTCTTGGTTCTGTGCCCGTGTGAGTGGAGAGATGCAGGCGGTGGCCTGGCCTTGAGCCACTTCAAGTCCCCCCTTTGGGAATTGCCATTTTGTAAACTGAGTATATGTCCCGAGATGTATCTGGGATGTTTTCAATTTTTTTTTTTTTTTTTTTCGAGGTACTGGGGATTGAACTCAGGGGCATTCTACCTCCAAAGCTATACCCCCAACTCTATTTTTTTATTCTTTATTTTGAAACAGGGTCTCTCCCACTAAGTTGCAGAGGGCCTCACTAAGTACCTGAGGCTGGCCTCGAACCCGGATCCTCTGGTCTCAGCCTCCCAAATGCTGGGATTACAGGCGTGCGCCACTACACCTGGCTTGATGTTTTCAAATTTTAACTTGAATTCTTCAAAATTCTAAATGCAACATTCCTCCTCCTCCTCCTCTTTTTCTTCTTGGTACTGGGGATTGAACCCAGGGGTGTTGTACCTCTGAGCTACACCCCCGGCCCTATTTTATTTTCTATTTTGAAACAGGGTCTCACTGGGTTGCTAAGGCTGGTCTAGAACCTGCAATCCTCCTGCCTTAGCCTCCCAAGTACTGGGACCACAGGCATGCGCTGTCACGTCCAGCTTAAATGCAACATGTTTTTCTCAAATGAAACAAGACATGGCTCTGTATGAAGAGAACAGTTGCCTCGCTGCCCCCACCCACAGCAGCACGTCCACACTCTCTCAAACACGGTGCTCTCGGGCCGGCCTGGCTGCCATCCTGCTGCCTTCCCTCCTGTGAAGCTGCCCGGCACCCGAGTGCCAGGCCCTGTGCCCGGCATTTGCCGCCAGGGTTCCAGCCACTGCCCCCCAGGCTGTGACGATTGGCTGGTCACTGCCAGCGTCTCCCTTGTCCTCCTCAGTAGTAAAGGGACACCTCGTCTTCCTCAGTCCCACCTTGACCCACGTGTGACGCCCTTGGGGGGAGCTGGTGAAGCCCACGCCTGACCTTGACGTCGATGACTTAGCTGGGTGGGTCCCATCCCCTGCTGCCCTCTGCCATGGGTGCTCTGGGTCTCCTGGGATGCCTGGACCCAGCATGCCGCCTCCCAGACCAAAACTGTGGCCTGGCGTCAACGACCTGCTGCCCACACTGACCCCTCCTACCAGGACCAACCCAGGCAGCACCACGCCCATCACAACCCAGCAAAGTCTGCCCCCCCCCCCAAAAGAATGAGTCCCTGAGCCCGGCACAGTGACACACCTGTAATCCCAGTACTTGGGAGCCTGAGACAGGAGCATCACAGGTTTGAGCCCAGCCTGGGCAAGTTAGTGAGACCCTTAGCAACTTAACAAGACACTGTTTCAAAAAAAAAAAAAAAAAAAAAAAGGTCTGGGGATATAGCTCAGAGGCAGAATACCCCTGGGCTGAATTCACAGTACAAAAAAAAAAAAGAGTCCCAGAGTAAGAGTGTGGGACGTGTGTTTGTGGGTGATTTTCTCATCCCGCTCTGCTGGCAGAATGCCCGACACTTGGTGTTTGATGGAGTGGACATTTACTTTATTTGCCTGTGTTCCATGTGGAGTCCTCCCTCCCTTTCTTCCTTTTTTTGTGCTGCTGGGTATAGAACCCAGGGCCTTGCGTGTACAAGCTGGGCAAGGACTCTGCCACTGAGCTGCACCCCCAGCTCTTTTTTTTTTTTTTTGCAGTACTGGGGATTGAACCCAGAGGCATTCTATCTCCGAGCTACACCCCCAGCCCTATTTTTTATTCTTTATTTTGAAACCGGGTCTCACTAGGTTTCAGAGTGCCTCACTAGGTAGCTGAGGCTGGCCTCGAACCAGGATCCTCCGGTCTCAGCCTCCCGAATGCTAGGATTACAAGTGTGAGCTACCATGCCCAGCTCCCCCCAGCTCTTTTTAAAATCCAGAAGTTTAATAAGTTCCTCTTCTGTATCTTCATTCAGAATGTCTTGTTTGTCTTTCCAGAAGTTGTGATTGAACCACGAGCTCAGTTTGGCGACATGCTGCCTCCTGGGGGCTCTGGTCGCCCTTCGGAGCATGGCTGCCTGAACGTTGTGGGCCTCAAAATGTCCTTTAGCAGAGCCATCTCTGCGCTCGCATGTAGGGGCGGTTTGCAATGCGTCCCTGCTGTCAGAACTGTGGGCTTAAGGTAGAGCGAGCAGGCATTGCACGCCAAGTGCAGCGAGGGGCTTCCCCTGGAGCAGCGCTGGCTCTAGCGCCATCTCCCTCTCCGCCCACACCGCACGCTGGTTCTCCCTTGGCATGGCCCCAGGCCTGCAGGCCGAGGAGTTCCAGTGTGCCTGGCTGCGGTCACCACCCTGGCTGATGGCGCAGCAGCCACATCCCAGTGGGGCCTTGGTTCTGCACATGGTTTGTGACCTGTGACTGCATCTTTTCAGCCTGTTTCCTTGACTCAATGGCCACCCTGGGCCTGGCGGCATACGGCTACGGCATCCGCTACGAGTTCGGGATCTTTAACCAGAAGATCGTCAATGGCTGGCAGGTGGGTGGCGCCGGCCTCTTCGCTGGCTCCTCCGTCTCGTTTGCACACGGAAGTCAGGGATGCGGCTTCTGCTCAGCGTTCTGTGCCCTCCGCTCCCTGGGGAGGCTGCAGCCCGGGGGTGGCCAGCTGTGCCCACCTGTGTTCTCCGACTGTGTGGCCCCGGAGGCTGGAGCCTGACAGCTTCTAGGTGGTGACAGGGAAGTCGAGTAGGACGTGGGTTTCCAGGGTGCCCAAACACAGGGCACAGGGTGGGACTTTGGGGCCATCCTCCGGGACGGTCGACCTGGAGTCGTTTCCGCCTTTTGCCTGGCTCTGCAGTGGCAGTCCACGGGTGCCACGCCCCCACGGACAGGCTGGGGCTGGACCGTCAAGCATGTGACCTGGGGCCGGCCCCTAGATGTCAAAGCATCAGTGCTCAGGACTGGGGGTGAGGAGCACCTGCTCCCAGTGTAGCCTCACTGCCCTTGGCTATGTTGACAGCCTTGCTGAGGCTGGCCTCAGGTTCACGATCCTCCAGCCTCAGCCTCCTGTGTAGCTGGGATTACAGGCAGGTCACGTCGTGCTCTACACACATCAGCTTTTAGTATATTCAGAGTTGGTTCACCAGCCCCGGTGTCTGTCTCTAGAACGTTTTCACCAACCCAGGAGGAATCCTCCACTCATCTTGGTCACGCCCAGTGGTCGGCCCTGTGCTGGGCTCTGAGAGCTCGGCGGCGCAGCCCGGCAGCCGCCCTGTCTCCCTGCTTTGAGAACGCCTCCCCCGACACCCTCTAGGTGGAAGAGGCCGACGACTGGCTGCGCTACGGCAACCCTTGGGAGAAGGCCCGGCCCGAGTACATGCTGCCCGTGCACTTCTACGGCAGAGTGGAGCACACCCCCGAGGGCGTCAAGTGGCTGGACACACAGGTACCCAGACAGCGCTCCCGAGGGACAGGCTGCAGCTGAGGGCGAGTTGGGGGCCCATGGTTGGTCATCACTCTGGCCTTTTGAGGGTGGGGCTTGCTGCTTCCCTGAAGGACTTAAGGTCAAGGTCAGGGGAGGTTTTACCTCCAGGATATCTTGTTTTCCGCACTTGGGTGGAGCACCCTGCACACAACCAAAAGAGCCTCACCTGCTGTCTCTTAAGCTGAGCTGAGCTCCCTCTTGCTAAGTTGGTGTGGGTTTCACTAAATTTCTGAGGCTAGCCTTGATCCTGCGATCCTCTTACCTTAGCCTCCCAAGTACTGGGGTCACAGGTGTGCGCCACCACGCCCGGCGGTGCTGTGGCATTCTGTGGGGCGGAGGCAGCGATGCTGGGAAGGTGAAGCTTTGCGGTGGGTGGCAGCTGTGGCTGGGGAGAGTGGCCTGGGCATGGCTGCCAGCCCTCCCAGGTGGCCCTCGCTCAGATGGCTGCTGGCCCCGGGATGGGCGAGAGTGGGTGCCACAGTGCATGCTGGGACAGGTGAGCGCAGCTGGCAGAGGGGGTGGGGCAGTGGAAGGTGTGGGTGGGCTCCTCCCAGGAGGGGAGGTCAAGGAGGGAGGAGGCCTCCACTGACTGGGCCCTGAGCCTTTCTTCCCTGTGGTCAGGTGGTGCTGGCCATGCCCTACGACACCCCGGTGCCTGGCTACAAGAACAACACCGTCAACACCATGCGGCTGTGGTCCGCCAAGGCGCCCAACGACTTCAAGCTGCAGGACTGTACGTCCAGCTGTGGTCCCTTCTGCCTCCTCTCTAAACACTGCTGCGTCTCCCCCGAGCACTCTGTGGGAAGCCCTCGCAGCCCCCGGGTCCCTGCAGCACGGGGCCAGCCAGCCAGGGCCGTGGCCGTTCAGACCACGCGTCCCTCTGAAGAGCATGCAGGCCATGCATGCCACTTAGGGGCCGGGGGAGGCAGCATGACAGCCTAGGTGCTGGGGGCCCCCTGCTGGGGCCGTGCTTCCTTGGCTGGGAAGCAGCCCGGGGTGCTTGCACTTAACACGGCCCTACGGGGGGGCTGGGGTGGCGCACGCTGACCCAGGCACTGTCTCCCCTCAGTCAACGTGGGGGACTACGTGCAGGCAGTCCTGGACAGGAACTTGGCCGAGAACATCTCCAGGGTCCTGTATCCCAACGACAACGTGAGTAGCCAGTGGGTGTGAGCTCTGCTGGACGGGCCTTTCAGGTGCAGGCGCGTGAGCCCGAGGCCGGCGCCCTGCAGGGGCTGTGGCTGCCCTCAGGTGTGGCCGGCAGCCTCTGTCTCCAGTTCACGCGCGTGACTGCTCTGGGGACAGGGTGGCGCAGCTGTCCTCAGCGGAGTCTGGCAGGTGCACACAGGCCTCGCTCCATCACTCCCCTGAACACACAGGCTCAGACCAGGCCAGGGCAGATGCACCGCCTCCTCGCTGCAGGGAGGAGTGCCGTGTGAGCCCTGGCTGCCCGGGGACACGGCGCCTGCTCTGCAGCCTGCCCAGACACTCGGGAGGCCCTGAGCTCGAGCCTGTGCTGTGTGAAGTAGCGGTCACTTCTCAGCTCCCCGCGGCCACCTGAATTCAGTGTCTGTCACTGTTGCCAGGCAAGAGTCCTTGAGGGGACATAGCTCAGTAGAACACTTTTAGCATTCAAGAGGCCCTGGGTTTGATCCCCAACACATAAAAAGTCACTGAAATTTGCCTATCATGCACCTAAAAAAAAGGTGAACTTATTTTATCAGAGTGGTCTGTGTGCATACTAGCAAAGCTATCAGTGCTGAAAGGCTTGTGACAAAATTCCACCCCCAGCCGGGCCTGGTGGCACACGCTTGTCATCCCTGTACTTGAGAGGCTGTGACAGGAGGATCACAGGTTTGAGGCCAGCCTCAGCAAGTTAGTGAGACCCTCAGCAATTTAGCAAGACCCTATTTCAAAATAAAAATAAAAAGGGCTGGGGTGTAGCTCGAGTCACCAGCGCCCGAGAGACTGTAAGCACCCTCCAGGGCCCTGCCCAGCGCGGCACTGTGGTGTCCCAGCAGCTCTGGCCCCTCTTCCTGTTGACTGTACACCTGTGTCCTGGTGTTTGTCCCACGGCGTGTAGCCCTGTGCCGCCTGCCCTGTGCGCTCCCTGTGGGAGGTCTTGGTGGGTGTGGGGGAGGGGCGAGGCCCTCACCGTGCCTGCAACCCGCACCCTCTGGCGCAGTTCTTCGAGGGGAAGGAGCTCCGGCTCAAGCAGGAGTACTTCGTGGTGGCTGCCACCCTGCAGGACATCATCCGCCGCTTCAAGTCCTCCAAGTTCGGCTGCCGGGACCCAGTGAGGACCTGTTTCGAGACGCTCCCAGACAAGGTGCGTGATTGACGGGCGTGCGGTCACTGCCAGAGGCTTGGCACGTTCTTCCTCGTGTTACTGTGTCGTTGGAGGCACCTGAGCCTCGCGGCAGTGACCCCTCATTGTTCTGGGCAGGCTGCAGCTGGGCCCACCTCCGGGACCAGGGCTGCACCGGCCCCTGTTAGAGGTGAGGTGGGAAGGGCACCATAAAAGGCTGGTGACAGAGCCAGGTCATTTTAAACAACAGTGCCATGTCCTAGGTGAAGGGAAAATCCCCTGAGGGGGAAGGCACAGGCCCCACAGCTGCTCACAGCTGGCCCAGGGCACACTGCTCTGGTGCACACTTGCCCTCGTGCACACCTGCCCTCGTGCACAGCTCCCCCAGGGCACAGCAGACCCCGCTTCCTGCCAGCAGGGCACCTCCCTGAGGCCTCCCTCCCTGAGGCCCGTCTGGGTTCGCAGTTTCCTTGGCACTGGGTGCTGGGTGGACGCCTTCACCCCGTGGGCTGGACACACTGACCATTGTGGGGCCCGTGTGTGACGAGGCAGCTGAGCGGCTCTCTTGTGTGGACCGCAGGTGGCCATCCAGCTGAACGACACCCACCCGGCCCTCTCCATTCCCGAGCTCATGCGGATCCTGGTGGACGTGGAGAAGGTGGACTGGGACAAGGTGCGTGTGAGGAGGGGACGGAGTCCTCCCAGGGAGGCGGACGCAGGAGCACCGGGGGCAGCGCAGGCTTGGCTGGTCCTGGGACACGGGGTCCCTTCCCCTGGCACCAGGAAGTCTGGGGACAAAACCGCCAGCGTGTCAGGGCCGTGGGAAGGGGGCTGGCTGAGGATGGACATTTCGTGGAATGGGACGGGGTCCTGAGGACAGAGGAATTCTGACCCTTTAAGGTTTCTTGTAAAGTGTTAAGTTTTTTTTTTTTTTTTTTTGCGGTACTGGGGATTGAACTCAGGGGCATTCTACCACCGAGCTACACCCCCAGCCCTATTTTTTATTCTTTATTTTGAAACCGAGTCTCACTAAGTTATGGAGTGCCTCACTAGGTAGCTGAGGCTGGCCGTGAACCCGGATCCTCCAGTCTTAGCCTCCCAAATGCTGGAATTACAAGCGTGCGCCACCACGCCCGGCTGTAAAGTGTTAAGTTTTAAGAAATATGTAAACCAGGTGTGGTAGCATGTACCTGTAATCCCAGTACTTGGGAGGCTGAGACAGGAGGATCGCAGGTTCAAGGCCAGCATGTGGTAACTTAGCAAGACCCTGTCTCACAATAAAAAAAATAAAAAGGGCTGGGGTGGAGCTCAGTGGTAGAATGCCCATGGGTTTAATCCCAGCACCCCCCCCCCACCCCACACACCCATGACATTTTTTTTTACTCTGTGGAAACCAGAGCCCTTCTCTGGTCTTGGGGTATGTGCAGTCCCTGGGGAGCTCTGGCCCAGCCCCGGCCCCTCAAGTCCCGGCCAGCAGGGGACAGGTCATGTGGTAACCAGCATTCCATGCTGTGGTGTCAGGAATATTCAGTGGAGATGATCGAAAACTGCTCAGCTGTCTATTAGTTTTCCAATAAAAAGAGGATTTCCAAAAGGAAAACTAAAAAGGAGATTCCCAGGGCATAGGGTCATGCTGTTCATTTAGTCATGTGTTCACACACGGCTCAGGATGTAAAACTTACCGGGTCATCAGCCAATTGAGGGGCCCTGGGCCGAGCTGCAGACTTGTCCAGTAGGGGTGGGGACCCTGGGCCCCTTCTGTGGCTCTAGCTCTGCCGTGATCCCAGACTGCATCTTCCCACGCATCTGCTTCTAAATAAAACACACTTCCCAAACGGCCAGGCCTGGGAGATCACCAAGAAGACCTGCGCCTACACCAACCACACCGTGCTGCCCGAGGCTTTGGAGCGCTGGCCCGTCTCCATGTTCGAGAAGCTGCTGCCGCGGCACCTGGACATCATCTATGCCATCAACCAGCGGCACCTGGACGTGAGCAGGGGCGGGCCCGGGAGAGGACTGCTGTGTCCTTGGGGGCTAGGGACTGTCACCCGGCAGCGTTTTCAGTTGGCTCCCGCTCTATGCGTGGGAGTCACACTCAGGTCTTTGAAAAGCCTTCCTGCTCCCAAGCAGGCTTTGGACCTAAGTGTCTTCCTGGCGGACCGTGTACATCCCGGGGTTCAAGGGCAGTTGTACATTTGCGGGGGGCGCTGGGATGGAGCCCGGGCCTCGCACGTGCCCAGCAGCACCCTACCCCCGAGCCGTCCCAGCTCCATCCTGCTTTCTCAGCCTTTTGGTGAAAAGCAGACGTTCCCCTGGTGAGCACCCAGGTGAACAGTTTGTCCTTGCACCTTGAATGTCACACCCTCTACCCCACACCCCGCAGTCGTCCCGTCCCGTCCTTAGCACAGCCCTGCGGGTCCAGGCTGGGCCCGAGGCCTTTGCCGAGGTGAGGTGCAAGGGGTGTCAGGACCCCGGAGGCGTCCCCAGCCCCCGGCCCCAGGCTCGTTCCTGCTGGTCGAGGGAGGAGGATGCAGCAGCCCTGGACTTCTGGGGCAGCGGAGCACCTCACTGGTGCGCCGCAGTCCCCTTGTCACTGGGGAACCGTTGGGGGCTGGGGTCCTCTGGGCCCCCCCGTGACTCTGGTTGTGCCTCAGCACGTGGCCGCCCTCTTCCCTGGGGATGTGGACCGCCTGAGGAGGATGTCTGTGATCGAGGAAGGGGACTGTAAGCGGATCAACATGGCCCACCTGTGTGTCATCGGCTCCCACGCTGTGAACGGCGTGGCCAGGATCCACTCGGAGATCGTGAAGCATTCCGTGTGAGTGAGGGCCGCTGGCTTCCTTCCTGAGCCCAGGCCTGCTGCCCACGTGTGCCCGTGCCCCTGTGCGGCTCAGCTGTGGGAAGGATTGGCCTCCCAGAGCTCCTGCCTTGACAGTCAGCAGCGGTTCACACGGAGGCGGCAGGTGATGGGGAGAGGGCTTTCTCCGTCACCAGCTGCTCCTTCCTGGGCAGTCCGGAGGCTCTGGGCTGCCTGCCTTCCGTTGCTGGCCAAGTGCTGCTGTCCCCGACCTGGGGCCGGGTGTGCCGTGTCCACGGTGTAGACACCTCTCCCATTCTGCCACCAGATGTGCGTGCTGCGTCGCACACCCCAGGGTGCAAGGGGCCCTCAGCCTGTCGTCAGTGTGCAGGGCCTTCTGTGTGCTCGGGCTGGGCCCGGGCCCGGGCCCTTGTGTATTAGTCCCCAGAGCAAACTTGTGGGTTGGGTGTTTTCCCTAGTTTACGAAGGAGGGAACTGTCCAGTTTCTCTGCCACTCCACTGTCATGATCCTCTGGAAAACGGCCAAGTTCTAATACCTGGGAGGGGACAGTGCGTGTCAGACCTTACGGCCACGTGTGGCCAGCATGTGCTGCCTGGCACTGGCCCTGGAGCGTGCCGTGGTGCCACCCGCTCTGCATGCCTCAGGAAGTGAGACTGCGGGGCTATGCCTCAAGTCCTCCTTGGCTTTCCTGAAAGGGTCCTTCTGTTTTCTTGCATCCTTGGCTCAAAACACAGCGTTTTTGATGCATCTTCTTTTTGTGTGTGTAGCTTTAAGGACTTTTACGAGCTGGAGCCAGAGAAGTTCCAGAATAAGACAAATGGCATCACGCCCCGGCGGTGGCTGCTGCTGTGCAACCCGGGGCTGGCGGACATCATCGTGGAGGTGAGCACGGCCTCCCCGTGGCCTTCGGGCCCCCAGGGCTGACCGCAGGAGGCCCTGGGCAAAGCCAGGCCCCTCGCTGGGTGGCTGCCGAGCCAGCGGGAATCTGTCTTTACCCTGGCCCGAGCCTGCCTGTGTGAGGGCTCGGGAGCCCACCGGGCTTCAGGAAGGGCCTGGGCAGGAAGGGCCTGGGCAGCTGGGCTGGTGTGCGGGGTGAGGTTGGAGGCGCGAGGCGGCAGCCGATAGACTGAGCACGTGCCCAGGCGGCTAGTCGGGCCGCTGTCCTGAGGCCCGCTCGAGGAGTCGGCCGGCCTGCGCTCAGGTGCACAGGGAGAGCTTCCCTGAGGTGTCGAGGGGGCAGAGCTAGGCCTGTGCCACGGCCCCAGAGCTCTGGCAGGCCCGCACAGCCTCCGTGCAGGATGAGGGGTGGCCGGGCCTCAGCCAGAGCCGCAGTGGCAGAGCCCCTGGTGAGATGCTGGCTTTGCCATGGCGGCCCATACGGGAAGGGAGGGCGAAGGGTGTGAGGAGGCACTGGCGTCCTGGTCAGGAACCTGGGGACAAGGAGGCTTGTGAGCTCGCTGATGGGGGTCACGCACGGAGGGCTGTCTAGAGGTCACGTGGCCATTGAGACTGCGTTGTGCGGGGGAAACTAAGGCACAGGTGCCGAGTGGGAGGGCGCTGGCTTCACAGAGGCCATGGGGACAGAAGCCGTGTGTCCCCTTACATTTCACAGAGAATTGGGGAGGGCTTCCTCACCGACCTGAGCCAACTGAAGAAGCTGCTGCTGTTGGTCAATGACGAGGGCCTCATCAGGGACGTGGCCAAGGTCAAGCAGGTAGGCCCCTGGCCCTCGGCCTGTGCCTCAGGCCCAGCTCGCACCTGCGTGGGGACTCGGCCTTCCTGGTGAGGACCCCGACACGGCCGGGGTCCAGGGAAGCCTCTGGAGGCTGCTCTGCTTCTGTCCTGGGGAGCCGCCATGGCGCCGGGTGCGGGCCGCCCGTCCCAGCATGTCTGGGAGCCCACGAGAGCCCCCCTCAGGAGCCCGCCTTGTCAGCATCTGTGCCCCACTGGTGGCAGGTCTCAGAGGCCAGCGGCTCTCCTCTCAAGCTTCGGCACCTCCGACGCCCCGTCCTCCTCTTTCTTCCCCTGCCGCCGGCCACAGGCTGACTCCCCAGTTGCCTTTGTTTTGCTTCTCTCCTGCTCCGCTCTGGGAGGCCTTGGGCCTGGGGTTTCGCTTATTTCTGCCAGGCTGGGTCCATTGCGTCCATTTTCAGTGTCACCCTTGTTCCCCTCTAATGCTGCCTGCACCTCCAGCTCTGGTCCCTGCACCTGCCACCCCATCCCCACTGAGCCTGGGCCCAGGAGATGTTTTGTGGAGCTGGGCGGAAAGCTGGGGTGTTGTCAGGAGCTGGTGGGGCGGCTCCTATGAGTGGTCCAGCCGTGCTCGTCTGCCTTCTCCCCAGGAAAACAAGCTGAAGTTCGCCGCCCTCCTGGAGAAGGAGTACAAGGTGAAGATCAACCCCTCCTCCATGTTCGACGTGCACGTGAAGAGAATCCATGAGTACAAGCGGCAGCTGCTCAACTGCCTGCACATCGTCACGCTCTACAACCGTGAGTGCCGCCTCCCTCGAGACTCACTCCTCACCTCCAGCTGCTCCTCAGACCCTGCCTTTCACCAAAGGAGGGAGGGAGGGAGAAAGAGGAATGGGGAGAAGGAGGGAGAAAGAGAAAAGGAGAGAGACACAGAGGGGGGGGGGAAGGAGAGACAGAGAGGGAAACAGAGACAGAAGAGAGAAAAGGGGAGAGTGAGGAGAGACAGAGAGAAAGGAAGAGGAGAGAGAGATCAACATGAAGAGAGAAGAAGAGAAGAAGAGAAAGAGAAAGAGGAGAGAGCAAGAAGGAGAGAGAGACAGAGGAAGAGAAAGAGAAGGAGAGAGAAAGGAAGAGAGACAGAGGAAGAAAAAGAGGAGAGAGAGGAAGAGAGAGACAGGGAGAGAGACAGGGAGAGAAAAAGAGAGGAAGAGAGCACGCGCCTATTTGATTTGAGCAGTGGTCACATGTTTTCTTGTGTGCTCACCTCCAGAACCTGAGGTATAGGAGCAAATGAGAAGTTAAATGTTTTGAGCTGGGTGTGGTGATGTACACCTGTAATCCCAGTACTTGGGAGGCTGAGACAGGAGGATCACAGGTTCAAGGCCGGCCAAAATAGAGCTGGGGGTGCAGCTCAGAGGTAGTATATATCTCTAGTACTAGTACTCCCCAAATATAAATAATAAAATAGTATATATCACATTTATACACAACCCTTAAATTGCTTATGGCTCTTTAATTATGAGAACAAACATGAATCAAAGATCCCTAAAAGTACATGGAAAGATTTGCTACGTAAATAAGTGAGATGATAAAACCTTTAGGAAAAACTAGGTTTCTAAACTTTCTTAACATAATAAAGGGACTTTTAAAAACCAGAGGTACTGCGCATACTCTTCAAGATACAAAACTCTCTCAGAATATCAGATCTTCATTTCCAATGAGTCAGCCTCAGGCAGGCAGAGGGGTCTGGGCACTTTTAGGACAGTTGCTGGCGGCCACTTCTGGAGGACCTCACAGCGGCCCAGGGAGGTTCCCCCGAGGTGGTGACTTCCTGGCCACACAGCAGTTCCTGGGCACTCAGTGTTTTGTTTTCTCACCTGTTTTTCTTCTGGAGTTGTGACGTCTCACATCTCCCAGGTGGAGTCCCCAGGTCTCCTGCGTGGACAGTATCTAATCCTGTTTGTGAGCAGCAGTGAGAATTACTGCTCAAGCCAGGCATGGTGGTGCACACCTGTAATCCCAGCACCTGGGAGGCTGAAACAGAAGGATCACAGGTTTGAGTCCAACCTTAGCAACTTAGCAAGACCCTCAGTAACTTAGTGAGACCCTGTTTCATAAATAAAAAATAGGAGGATTGCAGGTTTGAGGACAGCCTCAACAACACAGCGAGACTCTTAGCAACCTAGCAAGACCATGTTTCCAGTGAAAAAAAAAATAGGGCTGGAGGTGTAGCTCAGAGGTAGAATGCCCGTGGATTCAATTCCCCCCCTCCACATGCACACATAAAGAATAAGAACAAATTTAAAAAGAAAATGAGGCTGGGTGTGGTGGTGTGTGCTTGTGGTCCCAGATACTCAAGGAGCTGAGTCAGGATGATCGCTTGAGCCCAAGAGTTCAGGGCCATCCTAAGCAGCATAGTGAAATTCCATCTATTTAAAAAACAGCAACAAAGCCAAGCATGGTGTTGCATGCCTGTAACCCTAGTACTTGGGAGGCTGAGATAGGAGGATTGTAGGTTCAAGGCCAGCCTCAGCAACTTAGTGAACCTTGTTTCAAAATAAAAATAAAATAGGGCTGGGGGTGTAGCTCAGAGGTGGACATCCCTGGATTCAATCCCCAGCACACCACACACACACACACACACACACGTTTTAAAACATGGGTGTTAGCCAGACATGGTGGTGCACGCCTGAAATCCCAGTACTTGGTTGGGAAGCTGAGACAGGAGGATCTTAGGTTTGTGTCCAGCCTCAGCAATTTAGTGAGGCCCTTTACAACTTAGTGATATATTATTCTACCTAAATAACAACACAATAACATTATCAACATTATGGAACAATTCCCCATTTCAAGATAAAAAAATGGGGCTGGAGGTATAGCTTAGAGGTAGAATGCCCCTGGGTTCGATCCCTCATACCACAAAGAAACAAAAACACGGATGCCATCACATCCAAGGGCCTTGAATACCGGGACAGAGCAGCAGGTTCCTGGGTGGGGATGTTGTGGTAAGAACAGGTGGTGCCGAGGGGGCGGGCCGCAAGCGCAGAGCCGGGCTGGCCTCTTCCCCACTAAGCAGCTCCGACCTGGGCCCCGGGGGAGGAAGCGTGCCCCAGCCTCGCCGTGTCCCCAGTGCCGGGTGCCGTGGTGTGCTGGGCAGGGCATCTGCTCTAAAGCTGCCTCATTCGAGTCTCGGTTTATCCTGCAGGAATCAAAAAGGACCCCACCAAAGCCTTCGTGCCCAGGACGGTCATGATTGGGGGCAAGGTGAGGCGACTTCCTCTTGTCCCCTCTGTGCTCGCTCGCTCTTTCGACCCTGGGCCCAGGCTGCACACGCTCACCTGCCCGGTGGGGGCGGCCTGCCTACCCAATCCAGTGTACACGCAGAATGGTGTGGGTGCCCAGCCCTGTGGGGTGCCTGGGGGCTGAGGGCCCCTTACAGAGGGGTGCAAGAGGAATGACAGAAACTGCTGCCCAGCTCTTGGTACTGGGGATCCCGGGGGCTTGCCTGGCCTCATCAGAGGGTGCGGTGGCCTTTCTGTGTGCCCGTGGGATTTGATGGTGCACTTGTGGCCCAGCGGGCACAGGCTGGCTGCAGCTGCCTCGCCTGTTACATGTGAGGCCGCTGAGTGCCAGGCGAGGCTTCACTTCATCCACACGCTGTCGCCGCAGTGTCCTGCCCGGCCAGTAGGTTGGTCTTTGTCAGGGAACATGGCTTCTGGGGGAGCGGCTTCCTTGTGAGGGCTGCCCTGGGGCCTCTGCAGATGGCGCTGCGCCTGCTCACGCGGCCCGGCGTCTGTCCTTGGCTGCAGCACCCTTTTCCCTGACCTCGGCACCTGCCGAGGAGCCTCAGCCCCGCTCACCTCCTCTCGTTTGGCTTCTGCCCACCCCATCACCTGGTATTTTTGGAGCAAATTTTGGACATCATCCTATTTTGTTAGTCAGTATTTCAGTTTGTAAATTCCGTGGTAATGTGGACTTTTAAAAAAGTTTTAAAACATTATTATGAGCTGGGTGTGGTGGTGCATGCCTGTAATCCCAGTACTTAGGAGGCTGAGACAGAAGGATCACAGGTTCGGGCCAACCTCAGCAACTTGACAAGACCCTGTTTCAAAATAAAAAAATAGGGCTGCGAGTATAGCTCAGAGGTAGAATTCTCCTGAGTTCAATCCCCAGTACCCAAAATACCAGAAAGGCTTAAAACATAATATGACAAATTTTAAACCTAGAGAAAAGTAAGAAGAACTGTGGAGCATCCTTAAGCCTGTCACCTGACTTCTGTTGAACTATTTCAGAGTTGATTCTAGACAGTATGACATTTGGCCCTGGGATACTTCATCACTTGTCTTCATAAAACGATGTTTTCTTCCAAAACCACAATAGACATAGACTTAAACCTCACCATGCAGTAATGCACCCATCATCACACCAAATACACTAGGCAAGGATTTCCCCATGTTAATAATCCACTTAATAGAGTCACGCTGTTTTTTGTTTCGTTTTGTTTTTGAGATGCTGGCCTGAAACTCCTGGGCTCAAGTGATCCCTGAGCCTATCCAGAACTAGTACTAAGGATGCAGACCCCTCCCTGGCTCCGCAGTTGTTACTGTTACTATTACTTCTCTTTTGGTGGTTCTGGGGATTGAACCAGGGCACTGCTCAGGCTAGGCAAGCTCTACCACTGATCTACACACCCAGCCCCGCAGATATCTCCACAAATATTTGTAACTGTTTTGATCAGGACCCCAAGGAGGCGGGTCAGTAAGTCTCTTAATCCTCTTTATCGATAGTCCTTCTTTCCATCTCTCCATTCTTTTTCTTTTTCCTTTTTAATACGTATGTTATGGAAATTGGGTTGTCATCTCTGGGCTGTTTTTGTTCCCCCTCTTTTTTGTGGTACTAGGGATTGGACCCAGTGGCATTCTACTTCTGAGCTATACCCTCAAGTCTATTTTTTGTTTTGTTTTGAAACAGGGTCTTGCTTAAGTTTCTGAGGCTGGTCTTGAACTTGTGGTCCTACTGTCTCGACCTCCCAAGTACTGGGATTATAGGTGTGCATCACCACGCCTGGCTTGGGCTGGTTTTTTCTGAATGCATCCCTCTGGCATGTTCCAGTGCGTTCTTTCGTGTTCCATATTACCTGTGAATTGATCGTTCTAGAAGTCTTTGCTTCTTTATCTTGTCATTCCTGAAACACTGCCATCGGATAGGCTCCAGGCTGACACATTTCGCAGGCGAGGTGACTGTCAGGAGCATTGACAGGGCGTGGAGTCTGTGTGCCTGGGTCTACTGGCCAGCCCAGCGCCGGCTTGGGGCTCGCGGGCCACCGCCTACAGGGCCTGGACACCGCTAGTTCCACAGGCGCCCAGGGAGCCTCTTGGGCTGGAGCCAACGCTTCCTGCCCTCAACCCTCGCCTTCCTTCCAGGCAGCTCCCGGCTACCACATGGCCAAGATGATCATCAAGCTGGTCACGTCCATCGGTGATGTGGTCAACCACGATCCCGTCGTGGGCGACAGACTCAAAGTGATCTTCCTGGAGAACTACCGCGTGTCATTGGCTGAGAAAGGTAGCCCTGGATGCCCGCACTGGAGGGAGTCCTGCCCCTGCTGTGGGCGTGGGGGTGGCGGGACTGAATGAAAGACCTCAGGGGCGCCCTCTGGAGGCCACCAAGCACCTGCACCAACACCCCCCCCCCCCGCCCCACCCAGTACCTTTGCATATCACAGATGGAATTTTCTTTATTTATTTACTTATTTTTGTGGTACTGGGGATTGAACCCAGGGGCATTCTACTTCTGAGCTACACTCCTAGCCCTATTTTTTTTGTTGTTTTGTTTTGTTTTGAAACAAGGTCTCGCTAGGTTGATGAGAGTCTCACTACTTGCTTGAGGTTGTCCTTGAACCTGCAATCCTCCTGTCTCAGCCTCTCAAATACTGGGATTACAAGCATGCGCTACTATGCCCTGCTCCATTTTATGTTTTATTTTGAGGCAGAGTCTTGCTAAGTTACTGAGCGTTGGCCTTGAACTTGTGATCCTGCAATCTCAAGCTCCTTGCTCTCTGGACCTTCTGGTACCTGCCTGGGTCTCACCGTCCCCACCATCCTCTCCTCCGCCTCTCCTCCTTGCCGGCACTCACACACCTGGCCAGTGGCCTCTCCCTGCCCCCCTCCCCCGCCTTGCCCACTCCTGCGCACCACACCTGCTGGCTGTCCCATCGTCCTGTCCCCCCTGAGGGCAGCTCAGGACCCGGCCTAGAGAGTGTTTTACTCTGTCTCTGTGGCCACAATACCTGACATGGGCAGCGTGGAAGAGGAAAGGTTTATTTGGATGCAGTTTCAGGGGTACAGTCCATGGTCGGCCACCTCAAAGGCGAGGCCATGGTGGCGTGGTGTGACAGAGGACAGCAGCACATGCCACGGCGGCGGAAAGCAAAGAGACAGGATGTGACCAGGGACAGATGCCCCCATGCCACACCCCACCTGCCCCAGTCACCACCAGTAAACCCTTCAGACTATGAACCCTTTGGTGCGTGAGGGGCCTCCAGGCAGGCGCAGGGTGGGCTCAGCTCCGGCGCTGCCTGCGGACTTTGGTGTTGGTGGTTAGTCCTCCCTGGAATTGAAAGCATCTTGCAACTGTTAAAATAAAGGTGAAGCTCCTGTTCACCTTTATTTTGAGATCAGATGACTCTCCTGCTTCTCTTTGTAACTGGCCTTGGGGCACCAGCCGGGGGCCTTGGCGCTGGGTCAGGGACCCTCCCTTTTCTCTGCTTCCTTGGACTTGCTGCTGAGGCACCTTCACCTCTTCATCCCGGTGCCTGGGCTTGACCTCCATGTCTTTAGAGGCCCTGCCTTTCCCCAGCAGGGGCTGGGCTCTGCTGCCGCCAGCTAGACTGTTGGCAACCGTGGCACTAGCTAAGGACACAGAGCCAGGTGTTCATCCAGGGGACGTTCCTGGGCAGGACCAGTCTGGCCTGCCACTGGAGCTGGGGCGGAGCCTTGGGCAGCAGCGGCCGACTGACTCTTTTGTTCAGTGTGCACCCTCAATAACTCGTGCCCATGAACGTCAGGAATTGCTCTCAGGCTTTCCTAGTTCTGTAGGAGTCTGGGGTCTTCTTGGAATGATCCAAGGAGACTTATGGGGTGATGAAAACCTCTATGTTGTAGCTGGGTGTGGTAGTGCATGCTTGTAATCCCAGTATTTGGAAGGCTAAGACAGGACGATTGAGGCCAGCTCCAGCAACTTAGTGAGACAGTTTCAAATAAAAAATAAAATAGGGCCGGGCATGGTGGCGCACGCTTGTAATCCTAGCATTTGGGAGACTGAGACCGGAGGATCCGGGTTCGTGGCCAGCCTCAGCTACTTAGTGAGGCGCTCCACAACTTAGTGAGACCCTGTTTCAAAATAAAGAATAAAAAATAGGGCTGGGGGTATAGCTCAGAGGTAGAATGCTCCTGAGTTCAATCCCCAGTACTGCAAAAAAATAAATAAATAAATAAAATAAAATAGGGCTGGGGAAGGGGTAGTCTAGCTCAGAAGTGGAAAGCCCCTGGGTTCAATCGCTAGCACCAAAAATCAAACAAAAATATCAGCGTCATGGGGATGAACCAACCAATTGCCAGTAAGTCGGGATTGGGGTTCCCATTTGGCTTGGATTGTCCTGCTCCCTGGAAAGTTCCAGAGCAAAAATTCTTGGTGGGCTTCTTCTCAGGTCTTCTATCTGAGACCCTCTACCTCGGGCTACCCTGGTAAGGAGGGGAGCCCTGCCCGGGCACTGTGCTAGCCCAGCAGCCTCGGCACGGTGGTGACCTGCCTTCTGCCCACAGTGATCCCAGCGGCCGACCTGTCGCAGCAGATCTCCACCGCGGGCACCGAGGCCTCAGGCACTGGCAACATGAAGTTCATGCTCAACGGGGCGCTCACCATCGGTACCATGGACGGCGCCAATGTGGAGATGGCTGAGGAGGCGGGGGCCGAGAACCTCTTCATCTTTGGCCTGCGGGTGGAGGACGTCGAGGCCCTGGACAGGAAAGGGTGCGAGGACCTTCCTGTGCCGTTGGCGCATGGCAGCCTTGGGGCGGGGCCACAGGAGCAGCTGGGGGCTGGGCAGGGGTCAGTGCCCCCCCGGGGCTGTGTGCAGTGCTGGGCTCCACAGGGCTAGAATGAGGCCAGTGCTCCAGCAAAGCCTGGGCTCGCAGGTCACTGCTGGGGAGGGGTCTCCTAGAGGGCACAGCTGTGGAGTACAAGTGGTTGTTTTTTTTCCTTGGTACTAGGGATTGAACCTAGGGGCATTCTACCTCTGAGCTGTGCTTCCCACCCTTTTTAGTTTTTTATTTTGAAACAGGGTCTTGCTAAGTTGCTGAGGCTGTCCGTGAACCTGCGGTGCTCCTGTCTCAGTCTTCCAAGTACTGGGATTATAGGTATATACCACTGTGCCTGGCTTCAGGGCACAGATGGGGTGCGGCCCACAGACAGGGGCCTGGAGCAAGGTGGACCTCCATTTGCAGGAGCGCTCGATTGATTTGGGAGGTCAGCGCTGAGGATTCCTGTGTAATGTCAGACAGGAATAGTTTTAGATTTGCAGAAAACTTGTTAACACAGTACAAAGAGCTCCTGTCTGCCCTTCTCCTAATTTCTCCTGTTTTTTGCATCTTACTACTTAGTGCAGTCATTTCCAAAATTATCTAATCCTTAGCCAGGTGTAGTGGTGCATGCCAGTAATCCTAGTATTTGGGGGGCTGAGGCAGGAGGATCGCAAGTTTGAGATCAGTTTCAACAACTTAGTGAGACTCTCAGCAAATTAGCAAGATCCTGTTTGAAGATAAAAAATTAGGCTGGGGGTGTATGTAATTTAATAAAAATTAAATCAGGATTAGAGGTAGAATGCCCTTGGGTTCAGTACCCCCCCCCACCCCCACAGTGGCACATTGTTGGAGCCTGCCGTGACAGGGATCTGCAGGGGGCAGGTTTGTGAGTAGCCCGGCCCTCTGCAGTGGCAACGAGATGGGGGCCCTGTGTCTCCAGTGACAGTTTCTTTGGTGAGGAAGTGGGTGGGCTTGATTTCAAGCTTGCAGCATGTCACCGCTTGAACCGACCCGCTGCCTCTCAAGCCCGCGGCAGCCACATGTGGCCAGGTGCTGGCCTCCACCAGTGGTCCCCAGCGCTGCCCCCGTGGGACCGAGTGTGCGTCTCCCCGCAGGTATAATGCCAGAGAGTTCTACGAGCGCCTGCCCGAGCTGCGCCAGGCCGTGGACCAGATCAGCAGCGGCTTCTTTTCTCCCAAGGACCCAGACTGCTTCAAGGACGTGGTCAACATGCTGCTGTACCACGACAGGTGGGCACAGCGCCGTCCAGAAGGCCGGGAGCCAGGTTGCATGGATGGGGAAGCCCGTGCTGCCTGATTCTTCTCCACCTCAGGCACAGCTGGGCCAGGGCTGGGGCTGCGCTGGCCTCCGGAGCAGCAAGAGCAGGGGACAGCCAGGGACAGCTGGGCCTCGGGCAGGTGGCGGGGAGGGAGATGGAACTGGGGCAAGTCCCCAGGGACACACCACGGTCAGAATGGAGCTAACCTGCGAAGTTACAACGCAGTTACTATTTCATTACAGTGCAGTTCACACAGGGTTGTAATTGACCTACAAGTATATAACAGAAGCTGGGCATGGTGGTGCACACTTCTAATCCCAGTACTTGGAGGCTGAGACAGGAAGATGGTAGGTTGGAGGCCAGCCTTAGCAACTTAGTGAGACCCTCAGCAATTTAGCAAGACACTGATTCAAAATAAAAGATAAAAAGGGCTAGGAGTATAGACTGGAAGTCCAATGGCCCTGGGTTCAATCCCCAGCACCAAAATAAAAAGGGTATTTCTAGTTACCTAATAGGTTTACAGGTCAGCAAAGCTTTTGCATTTTATGCAGTTTTCTGCTGGTAAAAATTAAATTGGATGAATGCTGAGAATCAGTCTCTCAGGTGTGGTGACACACACTTGTAATCCCAGTACTTTGGGAGGCTGAGACAGGAGGATTGCAGGTTAGAGACCAGCCTCCACAGCCGAGCAACATCTTCAGCAAATTACACCCTGTTTCAAGATAAAAAGTAAAAAGGGAGCCGGGCGTGGTGGCACACGCTTGTAATCCCAGCATTTGGGAAGCAGAGACCGGAGGATCCGGGTTTGCAGCCAGCCTCGGCTACCTAGTGAGGCCCTCTGTAACTTAGTGAGACCTGGTTTCAAAATAAAGAATAAAAAAATAGGGCTGGGGGTATAACTCGAAGGTAGAATGCCTCTGAGTTCAATTCCCAGTACCGCAAAAAAAAAAAAAAAAAAAAGTAAAAAGGGCTAGGGGTATAGCTCAGGGGTGGAATGCCCTTGGACTCAATCCTTAGTTTAAAAAAAAAAAAAAAAGCTGGGTGTGGTGGTGCATAGGAGGATCATGTATTCAAGATGAGCCTCAGCAACCTAGCACGACCCTGTCTCAAAAACAAACAATAAAAGGGCTGGAGGTGTGGCTCAGAGGTAGAATGCCCCTGGGTTGAATCCCCAGTACCACAAAAAAAGAAAAAGTAGAGTCCTCCTCTCGTCCACCTCCACTGGCCTTTGGGCTGGCTTTGTCCTTGCTGTGTGCAGACTGTGTTGCCCGCTGGCCTTAGATAGACCCGACCCCACATGCCAGCCGAGCTGAAGCCAGACCCTGCTGAGGTCCATGAGGAGGAAAGGTTTTATTTTTTATTTTTTGTGGCATTGGGGGTTGAACCCAGAGGCATTCTACCTCCAAGCTACACTCCCAGCCTTATATTTTTATTCTTTATTTTGAAACAGGGTCTCGCTAAGTTGCAGAGGTCCTCACTAAGTAGCTGAGGCTGACCACGAACCTGGATCCTCCTGTCTCAGCCTCCCAAGTACTGGGATGTCAAGCGTGCGCCACCACGCCTGGTGAGGAAGGGTTTTTTAAATTGTCAATTTTATGAACTGTGCTTCTGAGTCAATAGTGAGTAGAAATTATTTCTGTATTTATAAATCCTGCATTTTTTGTCCAGAACATCAGAAATCACAAATAACCTCTTCCTATGTCACCAGTCCTCAGACTTGGGAACAGATGGCTCAATGGCAGTACGGTGTGTCAGCCAGTGCCCCTGGGCCTTGGCAAGAGAGCCCAGCTGCTGCTTGGGGTCTGCACAGCCCCTGGCGTGTACAGCTCTAGCACCTCAGCCCAGCCTCCTGTCCCAATTTCAGGTTCAAGGTGTTTGCAGACTACGAAGCCTACATACAGTGCCAGGCCCAAGTGGACCAGCTGTATCGGGTAAGGCTCCTGGCCTGAGGACTGGTGGGAGCGGCTGGGTGGGTCTCTGCAGATGTGCTGGGTAGACGTCCTTTTCCATGCTGTGGAAGCAGGTTCTTGGCCAAGGCCAGGGGCTTGGGGCTCTAATTTATCACTGCTGGGCCCCACCTACCTCTAGAGCAGCCACTCTGCCACTTCCTGTCTTGGGAACCAGTTCCTCGTGGCTCAGAGTAGGAACCTGGGGCTGGGAAACTGAGCTGCCCCACAGGACTCTGGGAGGAACCTTCCTCCCTGACTCGAGCTGGCTTCAAGGGTTCTGGCTTCCGCTATGGCTGCAGTCTGAGGGCAGCTACAAGGCTCTGGAGCAAAGGTTCCCAAACTTACTTGGCTTACATTCTCTTCCCAGAAAGAAAGAAAGAAAGAAATTAGCCCTTTTCCCCACCCCTGGAAATCTACCTTCTTCAAAGGAATAAACAAAGATGAAGAGACCAATTTGTCCTTTCTATGTATCTATATTTTCTTCCCACCCCTGGGGGGCAGTGTTGCCCACTTTGGGAACCTGTGCTTGAGTCTGGTGAAAGATGGGATGGGCTGAAGCCCCAGGCTGAAGGAGCCTGCCTGGCCATGGCGTTGGACCCCTGTGGCTGTGTCCCCTTGGGGCTGTGTCGGGGGGGGGGGGGCTGTGTCTCGGGCTCCCGGCGGCTTTGCTGGTCAGGCGGTGTCTCATCCAGCAGCCTCACTGCCATTATCCAAACGACTGAGCACACAACTTAGAGGAAGGGAGATTCGTTTATTCAGTTTTGAGATTTAGAGGTTCAGTCCACATGAGGCGTGGGTCTGCAGACTCAGGGCCTGGGGCAGGAAGCAGAGAGGCGAGCGTGGGCTCCACTCACATCATGGAGGTCAGAAGTGGAGCGAGCAGACGGAGGAGGAAGGATGTATACTCTCCCCCCAGGGAGCCCTGAGGCCCCACTGCCAACGTTACTTATTTCCATGAGGGCTGGGGGGAAACCATTATAGTGGGGGCCCCGTTTTCTCTGAGCACACGATTACAATTTCCTTTTCTTCACCAGGCTGCCCCAGGGCTCAGAGCTCATCGGGAAGCAGTCTTGAAGTCCTGGAAGCTCAGGCCTTCGTAAGAGCTGAGCCCTGGCAAAGGTGCCCACAGTGCCACAGATTAATCCTCTCCTTCCCTGCAGAACCCCAAGGAGTGGACCAAGAAGGTCATCAGGAACATCGCCAGCTCGGGCAAGTTCTCCAGTGACCGGACCATCACCGAGTACGCGAGGGACATCTGGGGCGTGGAGCCCTCCGACCTGCAGATCCCGCCCCCCAACATCCCCAAGGACTAGGCTCCCCAGAGGCGGGACCAGCAGGCTTTTTTTCTGGCTGACTGCACACCATGCTGGTTTCCAGGCACTATGCCAGCAGCCGATGGTCCCTGCTTTTCTTAGTGCTGTTTCTGGGAGAGGCCATGGGGTCAAGAGGGTGGTTTCAAGGATGGGGTGAGGAAGGAGTGCCAGAAAGGTGACATCCTTCTGGTTTCCTGTAAAGGAAGCAGAGCCTGCTTCCAGAGCTTCAGCCCACCAGCCCAGCTGAGGGTGGGCAGAGAAAGCAGCACCTGCTGGGTCCCCTGAAACCTTGCACGTATCTTTTAGTTTTGAGCCTCTGAATTCTGGGTTTTGAGCAGGTGTCTGTGGTGAGGTCTGGGGCGTGAGTGTTTCTGTATCACCTGGGCCGCTAGCCCTCAGGCAGAGCCAAGCCTCCTGGCCCTGCCAGCTCACAGCTGCCTGTCCCCTGTCCTGGGATGTGTGACCCAGACTGGCCAGAACTTTTGGGGAGGAGCACTAGGAGGGGTCTGTGCCCACTGTCTCAGAGGCCTTAGAGAGGATGAGGCTGGCTGAAGCAGGCTTGGCTTGGTTTTTTCAACAGGAAGAATAACAAGGAAATGAAACCAGCTGTTTCATTCTTGTTTTGGTCAGTTTTGTCTGGGGGAAGCCATGCTGGGGCTCTTTTTGCCTAACCAGAGTAGGCTAGCCACTGTGCCTGAATCTTGGCAGTGGACCTTTGCCTTCCCGACACCTCCCGTCCACATCCTGGGGCACATTTTTTTTTTTTTTTTCCTGTTGCACACATGAAGGCCGGGTTCCACTCTTCCCTCTTCACGGGTGCAGCAGCCTGGCCTGCAGAAGGGCCTGGGGGCCGGGAGGAGCCGCTGCCACTGTGTTTCTAGGGCAGGCCTCGGGTGCAAGGGAGGCTTCCATGGAAGCTGAGGCTGTGGGGCAGGCCACTGCCTGCTTGTCACCACAGACGGGTGGCAGGTGCAGAAGTTGGGTGGAGTGACCCTTCCAGAGGCTTCCAGCACCTTGCATGCTGGATCCAGGCTGCTGGGAAGCGCTTCCCTCGCCCTAGCCCACACTGTGATCGTGCTGAGCAGTTCAGCAGAACCACCGGGGCCTTTTTGCATGGTGACAGAGCAATGGTCATCTTAGTGAGGCTACACTCCCTGAAGCTGGTGTGTGACCACCACCCTGCCACTCACTGTTACTGCCTTGCGTGAGAAACTGATTAAATCTGTATGCCTGTGGTAGTTGATGAGATATTTGTATTTCACTTGCCAAATGTGCAGGGATGTAAGCCTCTCCCGGAGGCAAGAGGATGCCGTCTGGGGTATGAAGGCCAGAAGCAGGAGGCCGGAGACTGGAGGCCGGGGCCAGGGCTCTCAGTTCCTCCTTCTGAAGCCAGGGCCTGGGCTGAGTTCTGCCCATTGCTCTGGGGTCAAGACAGTTCATGCCCACTCGAGAGAACGTAGAGCCACAAGCCACCACCTGTTCCTTAAGGTCGCGGTGTGTGGCCAGAGCGAGCGCCTCCATTTCTGATGTGGACTGTTAGCCCTCCTTTGCACTCACTGCCTGCCCCCCCCCATTCCTGAACCTGGGTACTAAACATACGTACAACTACAATGACAAGTCAGGAGGGACTCGGTGCTCAGTGATGCACAGAGGACTTCAGGACCCACACCGCCTGCTCACAGCCTCACCCTAACTCGCAGGCACCCTGGCGGGGAGCTGAGCAGAACCCTGGGAGTCCACAATCCCCAGGCTTTTGAGGCCCCATCATGAGGCTCCTGGACACGTGTGCCTTCACTTTGAGCACGCCGCGTCTCCGTAGCTTTGTTTCTTAGGGGTTAGTCCTGACCACAGGTCAATCTTGGAACCCATCAAAGGGCCTGCAAGCCAGAGTGAAGCTCAGTTGCGCTAGGTGCGAGGCTCTTGGCTCAGGACACTGCGAGCTCGGCAGATGCCAGCTCGGGGCTCCCTTCTCTCACTTCCTTGTCCTGTCGGCCTGGCAGATGCTTACAAAAACAGTGGATATCTTAACTCTTTCTACATCTTGCCTCACTCCCCCACCCAAGGTGGGGAGTTAACTTGCACAGACAAAAGGGAGAAAAAAGACCAAGACTGGTCCAGGCAGAGCAGGGAGAACACCAAAGTGCTGGGGGTCAGGGCTGCTGTGTGACAGGAGGGAGGGCCCCTGCCTGGCTTCAGTGACTTCAAGGACCCAGGCGCAGACCAGAGGTATGCAAGAAGCTATGAAGGGCAGGGCAGGTGGCCTGTGGGGAGCACCCTCTGGGGCCCTGCTCACAGAAGAGAACACACCCTGGGCTGCAGGCCTCTGGCCAGGAAAAGGAAGATAAATGGCCACAAACGGACCATGGGAGGCAGTGCTCCACTCCAGACCTGGTGTGGGGAGGGCTCACTTTCTCCGAAAGTCACCCTAGGTGGCTAAAGACACCTCTGAATGAAGAGGGTGCGGCCCCTGGCCACTCCACACTGGCTCCTCTGGGCAGAATGGATGGCTGGAAAATTCCAAACCCCCGGGACCCAGGGAGGAGGGCCAGGTGAGGCTCTGTGGATCTGGTTGTAGTGGTGGAAAAAGAACGGTACTTGCCAGGGCCACCCAGAAGCCTGCTCTTCTGAGGTTCCTTAGCCGGGGTGGCTGTGGCCCTGCCCCACCACACTGAGGGCCACACAGCGGGCTGGTGGGAGCCGGCAGCTGCAGGGAGGGCTGGCTTGCCAACAACCCATCCTTTAGCTCAAGAGACACCCCAGGAGTAAGCGAGGTGATGCCCGCTGCCAGAATGGAGCGTGTGCTTGCAGGTCTGTGTGCCTAGGGCCTGTCAACACTGGAACATGCCAGGCTAAGCCTCCACTTTAGGAAAAGGCCATCTGCCCTGTCCATCCAGAAGGCAGTCCCAGCAGAGGGGTCCTGCATCTTGGGGTGGGGGAGGCTGCTGCCTCCCCCCAGCCTGCCCGCTGCAGAGTGCTGGCTGTGGGTGGTCTGGGCACAGTGCAGCAGAAGGCACCCTGACCCTCCCCTTCATACAGGGACAAGCAGACCACCACCACGATTTTATTCTTAAATAAATGCTCAGTCTACAGCCAGGTTAGGCGGATGGGTGGGCGGAATGGGAGGAAGTGCAGGTTCCAGGCAGCCATTGTGGGTGCCCGGGAGGCGGGCGGGCAGGCGGGCGGGTGGAGGAAGGCCAGCGGTGCGCAGGCAGAGGGTCGATCCAACACCCGGGGTCCATTGTGTGAGCCGGGAAGCGCAGAAGGAAGCAGTCTCTCCACTCTCTTGGGGTGCTGCAGGAGAGCTCAGGGGTCCTGCGCCCCAGCACCCCCTGCCAAGGCTCCCTGTACCCACCTCCGAAAGCATGGGAACAACCGGGTGACACCCCTGCTGTCATGAAGTGTTCCAACAGGGTGCAGGAAGCGTGGCTGCAGGAGAGGCTGCATGCCTCCACCATGTTTTCCGCAGAGACCCATGCTAGCCTCGGGTGCAGCTCTGTGGGCCTCCGTCCCATCCCGCCCCGAGGTACCCGAGTCCTCTCTCCAGGTGCCACGGGGCTCCTGAGCACCGCAGGCCTGGCACCCCGGCCCCAAGGCCCTGGCTGCAGACGAGAGGAAGAGAGGAGGGCGGGTCTCCGTGCTCCCTCTCCAGGCCCGTCTCAGTGCTGGCGCTCGGTTTCCATCTTTCCCAGGAACTCCCTAGAGCAGGAGAGTGCACACATGAGCTGGAGGGTTGAACTCAGACTGGAGGCCCAACCCCCAGCGATGCTCCGAGGACGGAGAGGAGGCTGAGCCTGCACTGGGGCAGCCAGGAGTCTGGGAAGACCCTGCTCCCACACAGAAAAGCACCCGGGAGGTTAGCTGGGCACAGACGGCATCTGGTCAACTCCCAATGAAGGGACGTGGTACTAGGGCTGAACCCAAGGGGCATGCACTTCTGAGCCACACCACCCAGCCCTTTTTCTTTTGAAACAGGGTCTTACTAAATCACTGAGGCTGCTTCAAACCTATGATCCTCCTGCCTCAGCTTCCCAAGTACTGGGATTACAGGCATTCTCCGCTGCACCCAGCTTGGGGCTTGCATTCTTTTTTCCTCCTGTCTCAGCCTCCCAAGTACTGGGATCATAGATGTGTGCCACCATGCCCAGCTAGAGCTTCCATTCTTTATTCCAAACTTGAGTCTAAATTTTCTATAATATATTCATTTTATAATGGAGAAAAATGACACCTCCGAAGCAAACCTATGCTCTCCCAGCTCCCTGTCACTGCTTGGTAACCCACATCCAGTGGCAAGGACCCTGGCCTCTTGGGCCGCAGGGGAAGACTGTAGTCTGAAGTGCAATGACATCTGGGAGATGCCTAGGGGTCCCAAGGTCTCCTGCATAAACAGCAGCCATGGCCATGATTATCAACAGCGCAGGCGCCTCTGGGCGGCTGGTACTCAGTAGCCCTTCCCGACTCCCACAGGGAGGGTTGGCTTCTTGCTCAGGGCCACATGCTGACAGTAGTGGGCGGGCCTATGTCCTCTGGGGGGGGGGGTAAAAAGTGAGGCTGGGCAGCATGGAGCCCAGAGGAGGGTGCATAAACACTGTCTTTTGTCAGACTGCCATGCACCCCCCACCCCGCACACTTGGGCTCTGCGCCCAGGTCCCGACAGGCACCCGTGGCTCCCTGGGCTGTAGCCCCTGCTCTGCCCATGATTCTGACCACCATGGGGCAACCTCCCTCAGGAAGCAGCCAGGGACAAACAGCCTTTTGAAGAGGGCACCTATGCACAGCATGGCAGACCCAGCAGTGGCGGGGTGTCTGTCTCCATACTCCTGTGCACACACGGCCATCTGTGAGCTGGGGACGGTGGCATACACACCTGCTGGCAGGCTGCCCCTGTGTGTCCTCATGGGCCATACAGCCAGGATGGAGGGGAGACGGACTCTCCAACCCCGCTGGGTGTTCAGGGAAGGCTCTGAATCACCATGACTCTGGGCCCCACAAACAGCTTCGGTGGCTGCCACCTGCTGCATGCGAGCCACAGCTGCCCCGACAAGGTCCCCAGGCCAGAAGAGTGCGCCTCACCTCAGTATCCGTGGAAGCTCAGGGCTCTTGTAGATGTACTTGTGCCTGTAGCCAAGGTCTGAGTGGAAGGGGATAAACTGAACTTTGAAGTCTCGGAAGCTTCGTGATGGTGCAGCGATGTTGTAGAGCTGTAAAGAGAGAGAAAGAGAGGGTTCAGAGCTCAGAGGTGGCACCTGGCACGGAGGCCCCGCCTGTAGCCTCCCTTTCAATAAAACAACAGCCAAGCTCTCACCTACACTGCTGTCGCCACTGCAGCCTGCCATGGCCAGGAGCTTGGGCCAGGGAACCTAGGGGCCAGGGCTTGGACTGACAGGAGCCAGATCCCAGGCTTGGCTCCTCAGCAAGACCACCATTCAGGACCCTGTCTGTCCTCATACCTCCCAGAATGCCCTTCCTCAGGGGAGCAGCCAGGTGGATAAGCCAGCCTGCAAGAGTTGGGGCAGCCGGATGACAGAGATGCAGTGGTGGGGGCCTAGCTGTGTGCTGCTGGGTCAAGGTCAAGCAACAAGCCAGCTCAGGATTCATCCCTCCCTCCTACTCCCTGGATGGCCGAGGTGTGTGGGGGTGCGTGGTGTGTAGACGCCCAGGCCTGTGTCTTCCTGCCTATCTGTGCGCAGAGGCCATCCCAGGCAGAAGTGTTCCCAGCGCCAGGTGAATCCGCCAGTGAGGCCCAGCACGCACCCTGCAGACCCGCCCTCGCCTCGCCTGGCTGTGGGTTCACTCCACCCCATTCCCTCCCACAAATACAATCCTACTTCCTGGCCAGAAAGTCAGAGCAAACTCAGCAAAAGCCAAGGCTGAATTCTCACACCCAGTCCCAAAGGCAAGAAAGCAGGCTGTAGGTTTCCGTGTGTTTTCCTGACCGGGGCCTCTGCATTGAGGCTCAGGATCCTCATTATCAAGGGACCGAGTCCCACGCTGGCCTGGGCTCGGATGACACATGCAGCACCGTCCCGAGGACCCAGGCTGGGGGCCCAGAAGCCATGCGCTTATTTGTCATAGTTCCTCCTGTGGATAGTATCGGTGGTCTGGCCCAACCTTGACTTTGCTACCAGACCTTCCATCCCCTTCCCGAGAGGCCTGGAGGTGACGGGGGAGGGACGAGGATGTGGTCTCGGAGACTGATGTCACTGTACCCAGCCTGGCCCACATGCTGGGGCACAGGCCCAGGACACCCACCTTTCTGCCGAGATGGAAGGGCACCACTGGGTCGTCCTCAGCGTGCAGGATGAGCAGGGGGCAGGAGATGTGCTTCACACTGTGGGATGAGAGGGGCGAGGTGGCAACGGGAGAAGACAGGCTGGCTTGGACCTCAGCCATGGCAGGGATCTGGGCTTAGGGTGCCTTTCACCATGGTGCTTAACTGCCTGAATCCTGCTGGGTTTCTTTTTACTAGACAACTAAAAGATAATTTCTTATTTTTTTAAATCAACATCTATTCTAACTAGGTGACAGTTGTCAATCACTTAGAGAGCAAGCCTTACAATTACACCTGTAATCCCAGTACTTGGGAGGCTGAGACAGGAGGATCACAGGTTCAAAGACAGCCTCAGCAAGTAGTGAGACTTCCATCAACCTAGCAAGGCCCTGTTTCAAAATAAAAATAAAATAGGGCTGGGGGTGGGGTGGGGTGTGTGACTGTAACTCGGATGTAGAATGCCCCTGGGTTCAATCCCCAGTACTACAAAAAACAAAAACAAAAACAAAACAAACTCAGAGATCAATTCCCAAAGTCTGGCCCTGCATGTTTTCTGAAAATTGAAAATGATTATTTGCAAATAAATACTCTTTAAACACTGCAAAAAATATTTATAAACTGAATAATATTAGGTAGGCCAAGAAACTTTATTGTAAATGAAAGTTACTGTTAACCAGTTGGTTAAAAAAACAGAACAAAACAAAAAAACCTTACTTTTGGAATAAATAGCACTTAAGATAATTCCAGCTCTGAATGTTTTATAAATAGGTTCAGATTTCAGTAGGTCCAACAGATCCAGAGCCCTCTAGCAAGCAGGTAACAGGCCAGGCGGCCAGGGCTGACAGGGCCTGGGCTCTCTGGTCAGCCCATTACTGAGGTGGCTACGGACTAGTCTCCATCTGTGTGCATTCCAGGCACTGGAAATTTAATCCAGGGTATTCTACCACTGAGCCATACTTTTCCCCACCCCAACCCTTTTTATTGTTCCTTTTGAGACCGGGTCTCCCTAAGTTGCCCAGGCTGGCCTTGGATTTGGAATCCTCCTATCTCAGCCTCCCAAGTGGCTAGGATCACAGGCCTGTGCCACTGCGCCCTCTGAGTCTATCTTGATCCCCACAGGGCTGTGTGCTCCCCAAGGGCAGTGCTAGTGCCACCCTGACACCAGGAGCAGCATGTGGGCTGCGTCAGCCACAGACGCTCAGGCTCCTGTGCAGGCTGCATCCGGACAGTGGCACACAGCACACACTCTTGCTTCACTGTAGATTGCTTCTGATGTCCTTCAACTTGAGGCTCCTGGAGATAGCAGTAAGTACTTGATACATACACTACCCACCTGAGCTTGTGAAGGCTTTTTTTTTGGGGGGGGTAGTGTTGGGGATTAAACTCAGGGGCATTCTACCTCTGAATTACACCTCCAGCCCTTTTTAAAAATTTGAAACAGTTTCACTAAGTTGCAGAGGTCCTCACTAAGTTGCTGAAGCTGGCTTCAAACCTGCCATCCTTCTGTCTCAGCCTCCCAAGGACTGGGATTAGAGGCTTGCGCCACCATGCCCGGCTTCAGGAAGGTCCTGACTACACAAGAGGTTATTACTAGGCTGCAGTCCTAAGGGGGCACGGTATTGCAGCACCCACAAGTCACTGAGATTGGCAGGAAGTTTGGGGTCAAAGGCAGCTTCCTGAAGCACAGTATTCACTTTTTTTGGGGGGGGGGGTGCTAGGTATTGAACTTAGGAACATTCTAACTCCAAACTACACAGCCCCAGTCTGTTCGGCCTTCCTTCCTTTCCTTTCCTTTCCCTCCCTCCCTCCTTCCTTCCTTATTTTTGTGGGATTGGGGATTGAATCCAGGGGCATTGTACCTTGAAGCTACACCCCTAGTCCTATTTTTTATCCTTTATTTTGAAACAGGGTCTCACTAAGTTGCAGAGGGCCTCATGAAGTAGCTGAGACTGGGGGTGAACCTGCAATCCTCCTGTCTCAGCCTCCCAAGTACTGGGATTACAAGTGTGTGCCACCACTCCTGGCTTTATTTTTTATTTTGAAACGGTCTTGCTAAGTTGCTGAGGCTGGCGTTGAACCTGTGATCCTTCCATTTCGGACCCCCAAATACTGGGATTACAGGCCTTTGCTACTAGGCCCGGCTCACTTTTTTTTTTTTTTTTTTTCCGGTACTGGGGATTGAACTCAGGGGCATTCTACCTCCAAGCTATACCCCCAGTCCTATTTTTTATTCTTTATTTTGAAACCGGGTCTCACTAAGTTGTGGAGCGCCTCACTAGGTAGCTGAGGCTGTCCGTGAACTCGGATCCTCTGGTCTCAGCCTCCCAAATGCTGGGAAAGTGTGTGCCACCACACCCAGCCTCAAAACATGTTTGAAGAAAAAAAAAAAATACTAGATTTTTACATATTCTGTTTCAAAGTGTAGACTACTGAATGTTAACTGAATATTTAGATAAAGTTCTTTCCCTTTTCTCTGTCTCTTTTTTTTTTTTAAGTACTAAAGTACTGAGGATTGAACCCAGGGGCATTCTCCCTCTGAGCTACACCCCCAGCCCTATTTTATTTTTATTTGGAAACAGTGTTTTGCTAAGTTGCTGAAGCTGGCCTTGAACCTGCGATCCTCCTGTCTCAGCCTCTCAAGTACTGGGATTACAGGCATGTGCCACCATGCCTGGTTCCTTTTTCTCTTTTTTGAAATTAAAATCCAGGAACTAAAAATGTCACAAAGACAATGTTAACAGAATCTGAAAGTGATTTAGAGAAAGAGTTCTTTACTAGAATATTTAGCTTCTGGTTTACCTAAGAGAAATAGTGTTAATAGCCAGGCATGGTGGCACATACCTATAACGTAAGCTACTTAGGAGGCTGAGGCAGGAGAATTGCAAGTTTGGGGCCAGGTTGGGCAACTTAGCAGGGCCCTGTCTCAAAAAGTCCTTAGGATGTAGCTCAGTGGCAAATTCTTCCTTTGGCACTGGGTATTGAACCCAGGAGACTTCTACCTGAGAGTCACACTCTCACCTGTGTGTGTGTGTGTGTGTGTGTGTGTGTATGTGTGTGTGTGTCTAAGGATTGAACACTCTCACCTGTGTGTGTGTGTGTGTGTGTGTGTGTGTGTCTCTCTCTCTCTCTCTCTCTCAGGATTGAACCCAGCAGCCTTCTACCTCCAAGCTACACCCATCTACATTGAAACAGGGTCTCACTAGGTTGCAGAAAGTCTTGCTATATTGCTGAGGCTGTCCTCAAACCCGCGATCTTCCTGTGTCAGCCTCCCATCTACGTTCAGTTTCCCACCGCTACTTTTAAATTTTTTTAAACAGTGTCTCGCTAAATTGCTGAGGCTGGCCTTAAATCAGTGATCCTCATCTCTCAATCCCCTAAGTACTGGGATTATAGGTGTGTACACCTGTATGGCTAGAAATAGTTTTTTTTTTTTTGCAGTACTGAGGATTGAACTCAGGGGCATTCTACCTCCGAGCTACACCCCCAGCCCTATTTTTTTATTCTTTATTTTGAAACCAGGTCTCACTAAGTTGCAGAGTGCCTCACTAGGTAGCTGAGGCTGGTCACGAACCCGGATCCTCAGGTCTCAGCCTCCCAAATGCTGGGATTACAAGCGCGCGCCACCACGCCCCGCTCTAGAAATAGTTTTAATAACAAACTTTATAGACACAGAATCAAGATGATGAAGGGACCGTCATTCTTTGGAAGCATCATAATAAGACGTTCACATTGTGCCGCCACTGTGGCTCTAAGGCCTACCACCTTCAGAAGTGAACCTGGGGCAAATGTGGCTAGCCTGCCAAGCACCAGAGAAAGTGTAACTGGAGCACCAAGGCTAAAAGATGAAACACTACCGGCACTGGCAGAACGAGGCACCTAAGCACGGCACACCACAGATTCAGGCGGATTCCATGGAGGAACACTGCTGTAGCACACAGCTCATCTCGAGAGTTTCAACAACTAGTCACAATACATGTTCTGGTTTAAATACCAACAATAATAAACTTTATAATGTCTTTCAACTACCAAACACACATCAAATGGCTGAGGCAAGTCATTTTTCAAAAAATAACAGTTAGTATTACTGCCTGAATACCTTATTCACGAGTACTAGTTTAGACAGACTATTAAAAAAATTATATAGCTGAGCGTGGTGGCGCACGCTTGTAATCCCAGCATTTGGGAGGCTGAGACCGGAGGATCTGGGTTTCGTGGCCAGCCTCAGCTAGCTAGTGAGGTACTCCGCAACTCAGTGAGATGCTGTTTCAAAATAAAGAATAAAAAATAGGGCTGAGGTATAGCTCGGAGGTAGAATGCCCCTGGGTTCCATCCCCAGTACCGGAAAAAAAAATTATATGGACAAAATAACATATACATGCTCTTTTAATTTTGCTTTGATTCTATAGTCTTTTGAAATTCCTCATTTCTTTCTATTGCATGTTTCTGCTTGATCTTCCCTTTTTATTTTTTTGAACTCAGGGGCATTCTACCTCCGAGCTATACCCCCAGCCCTATTTTTTACTTTATTTTGAAACCAGGTCTCACTAAGTTGCGGAGTGCCTCACTAGATAGCTGAGGCTGGCCGCGAACCCGGATCCTCTGGTCTCAGCCTCCCGAATGCTGGGATTACAAGCATGCGCCACCACACCCGGCTTGATCTCCCCCCCGCCTTTTTTTTTTGTGGTACTGGGGATTGAACTCAGGGGCATTCTACCTCCAAGCTACACCCCCAGCCCTATTTTTTATTCTTTATTTTGAAACCGAGTCTCACAAAGTTGCAGAGTACCTCACTAGGTAGCTGAGGCTAGCCGAGAACCCGGATCCTCCGGTCTCAGCCTCCCGAATGCTGGGATTACAAGCGCGCGCCACCATGCCTGGCTTGATCTTCCCTTTTTAAAGATACATCCTGAATGCTCCATCTTTATTTGGTTAATGTGACGAAAGAGGCTTATCCTGGGAGGTGGGGGGGTGAGTTGGTGTTTTTCTAAATTAAAAAATTAGTAACTGACAGTATACTCACTTTTCATCATTTGCAAATTTAATTCCACTGCTTGTAATGGGATCGAGGAAGAACCAGTCAAACCCAGGGAAGAACCTATATATCTGAGGACAAGATGGAAGGCATTTTTAGAAGCATTAAGATATCTATGTGGAAGGCAAAGGTCAAGCATTCAGACAGCTTAAGTTCAGGAATTTCCAAGGCATCCCCTTAACTGCCTACCGTGAGGGAGCAGGGGCGACACTTCCTGCCTCCTTTGTCCTGGCTTTGTGGCTGGGGACAGAAGATTCACCCGCCAGGCCCCATACACTGGCCCCAGCAGGGGCTGCCTGCAAGTGGGGCTCCCATACTTCAGAGCTGTCACTAGACTCCAGCTGAGAAGATGGACTTCCCATAGACATAAGGGCTGCCATCCGCATGAAAAATGGGGGTCCACAGCTGGTTTCCTCACGAAGTTTCAGAGAAAAGCAACATCAAAAATTAAGACAGGCCAGGTATGGTGGTGCACGCCTGTAATCCCAATACTTGGGAGGATGAGATAGGAGGATCATAGGCTTAAAGCCAGCCTCAGCAACTTAGAGAGACCCTGTTTCCAAGTAAAAAATAAAATAGGGCTAGGGGTGTAGCTTGGAAGTAAAATGCCCCTGGGTTCAATCCCCAGAACAACAACAAAATTAAGGTGAAATAAAGAGTTCCTCTGTGGCTGAGATCAGAGCAGCCCAAAACAAAGGCCCAGAAAACTTGGCAGGTCAGGAATCTGAGTGGGAAGGAGAGAATAGTGGGTCAGGCTCCAGAAGAAGGGTCCAAGGCTTCAGCCCCAGCTGAGGAGAGAGTTGGGGGTCGCGCCGCCCTGGAATCCTCAGTGGGAGTGGCCTGGGCTTCACCCTGAGTCGTGGCTGGGAAGCCAGACTCCCCAGTCTCCCCGGCCTGGCTCTGGAGCACCAAGTGCTAAGCAGAGAGCGCTGGACACCCCCTGCTCTGTCCCTGAGGAGGGAGTGGCGACTGCAGCCTCACCCTGGGCGGCGCCACACAGCAACCACGCCAGAGCCAGGTGGGCAACTGCAGCACAAGGGCAGCACACCACGCAGGCGGGCGGGCGGGCTGGTGGGCCGGAGAGGGCCATCTGCCCTCCTACCGCCTGCCAAGTTATACACTTTCTGGGCAGCTCTGTAGGCAGGCCAGTGCCTGCAACTAGGATTAATTTTTAATGAAATCGATAGTCAATAGAATATTTATATTTATTTTTTGATACAAGGGATTGAACCCAAGGGCATTCTACCTCTGAGCTATACCCTAAGCCACCCCCCTAAAAAATATATATATTTTTAAAAATTTGAAACAGGGTCTTATTAAGTCACTGAGGTTCTCTTACTAAGGCTGGCCTTGAACTTGCAATCCTCCTGTCTTAGCTTCCCAAATACTAGGATTACAAGTGTGCACCACTTGGCCTGGCAGAATATTTATATTATACTTTTTATGACTTTTATCTTATCTATAACTATCTAGTTACTGTTATATTTTATAGTAATTATTTTAATAATGAAAATAAATTAGTTTTTCATAAAATTTGCACTTACCACTGAAAATGGATGGCTCTTTGCTTCTTCTCGGATATTAGTGAATGGAGATTCCAAAATGAGGGCATCTGGAGGCGTCTCTGGATAAATGACAAAACCAACAGGGACGCTGGAGATGGGCAAGCAGCTGAGCGGGAGGGGAGGCTCCCGGGAGGGCCCCTGATGGGATGGCGAGCCCAGGGTGCAGCTCCTCCGCAAAGGGCCGGGGGTGGCTGCCAAGAGTCCCGTGGGAGGGCAGCTGGGTCTGCCCAGAGTGTTCCAGGGTCCCTGCCTATGCCACCGCTGTGCTGTTGCCACCAGCACTGGCTGACAAGCACTCACAGCAGGGGCTGGAACACTACCTGCCGGGACGAGGGGCCGGACTGGGGCTGGCATGGCTCCTTACCTCGCTCACAGAGGCGCCGCACCAGATTTGTTGCCACTCTGCAAAGAAAGGAAAATGCAGTTCAGTTGAATTATAATCAAAATCATTTTAGATGTGGCTCTTCTGATTCTGGAAGATGCCCAGAGAGGCTGTGGAACCTGAGAAGCTAATCGTGGGGTTCAGGGAGGGGTGGGGGAATCAGACACCCAGCCTCCTGTCAAGGCACATGCTACCACCATCCTGGAACAGCCTCCTGTGAGCCGCCTGCCCCTCACCTCTGCTCCCGCCCTGTTCACTGGCATGGGCACTGCTGAGGGACCGGAGGACGGGGAGCCTGGGGTCTGCCTGTACCCTTCCTGCAGGTGGCAGCAGCGACCACCAGGTCCAGGGGCTTCTTGCCATCCCAGGACCACAGTGGCTGGGTCTATGCAGACAGCCACCAGAAACCGTTGGCATCCCTCCACCGGGGCCTCTCCCAAGCACACAGCCCATTCTCCCCTGGAGAAGTGGGGGCCGGGACCAGACACCTCCAGCCTGCAGGATGCAGTCCAAGTGAGGGTCAAGAGCTGATGAAGGGACAAGCCACGTGCCCCGAGGAAGAAGGGAAGGCGGCTACTGAAGGTCCTGCTCCCCGCACCAGCGTGAGTGGCTCAGGCCATGCACAGCGGAGCTACTAAGACAGGTCCTTTCCAGGCAGTTGCAGGAAGTGGGTCATGCACTGTTTCCCCCACCCCCGTAAACTCAGCCTGGCTCGATGGCCAAGCTGCTCACACGTTCCTCGTCTGTACTCCTGGCCTCAATGGCCTGTGCACACACTCCAAAGTCCCACCCAATGCAAAGCCCAGTGCACCCCAGAGCACGGGCATGCCCATGTGCCATGTGCCGTGTGCCAGTGAGGGCTCCTAGGCACGCTGGCCTCCACCTCCACTGCCCACGAGGCCCTCGAATGCTTCTTGCGCGAGGAGTTACAGGAGCTCAGGTCCTTCAAGGTCTCTTGGGGACCACCACCGGGACAGGCACCAGGTACCCTTGGGGTCAGGGGCTGGCTCCCACCAGAGAACTCCTGCTGGGAGTTCTTACCCAGTGCCCAGAGAGTGTCCCCAGATATACACGGGGTTGTCACCACTCCTTGCTTTGATCCAGTCAAAAACGTGGAGTGCGTCGTACGTCATGCCCCGCTCTGACGGTGTTCCCACCGAGTCTCCCCAACCTGTAAGACAGGAAGCCAAAGGCAGCGCATAAAACCGGGGCAGTGGCAGTCCCAGCCACCTTGCTGGCAGAGTGAGGGAGGGGCCTCACTTCTCCTTCAGCACCGGTGAGGGCAGATGGGAGGGCCTGGTGTGACCTCTCCTGCCCCTGATGACTGGACAAACCGGGGTTCCCAGTCACTCTAAGTGGGTGGGCTGCATATCTGGTTTCTGACTAACAGAACAGAGTCAACAAAATTCATTCCAGAACCTCAGACACATGCCCCCGCAGGCACCAGCATCCTGGAGGCCAGGCAGGAGACTCCCGCTGTCCCCAACCTCCCAACACAAAGGCCTGGTGGGGCCAGCCGAGGAAGGAGGGTTGAGGGGCTCAGCCAGCGGGAGCTCAACCTGCCCAGCGCCCAAAGGGCAGGCAGGGAGCAGTGGGCCAGGGCACTCTGAGGAAGTGAGGAGACTTCCTGGTCTTCCCCAGGAGCCCTCCCCCATCTCCAGCAAAGGGTAAGTGCAACTGTCTTTCTAACAGCTCAGCAGTGAGTCATGGTCAAGTGATCTGAAAGCACAAGGGCAGAAGAGCTGGTCCTGCTGCGTGAGCAAGCCCCAGGCAGCGTGCAGGGAAGGACAAGCTGCTCCCCTACACGGAGCCCGGGGGGAGGGCACAGGATACTCTATGGGAGACAGGGACAGGGATAGATAGGGAGGAAGAGAGATGGAGAGACAGACACCAAGAAAGACTGACAGGAAGACGGGTGGGGCAGGGGTGGGAGACAGAGTCAGAGGTGGTGCTGGGAGGCCTCTGAGACTACTCAGACCTGAGAAGAGGAGGTGCTGTGGGATGTCCTTGCAGGACAGATGCACAGGGAGGTGAACAAGCACGAGGGCGGCCCCTTCCCATTATTCAAAGGTGGCCAGCCGTACAGCAGCACAGAGGAAAGGGTGAAAACCACATTCCAGCTCCTCGTTCCGGAGTTTTTCTGAGCCCCAAATGCTGATCCTGCTGAAACTTTCTTCAACGAAAGACCCATCCCTGGGGTGACAGAATGCCGATCCCCAAAGACGCTGCAGCCACATCCTGGAACAGTGCCCTCGTCAGGTTCTGGGCTGTGGGCATCACAGTTGCAGAAGGAATGCAGGCTGTTGATGGGCCAGCCTGGGGGGGGGCACCTCTGGGTCATGTGGGTGGGCCACAAGTAATCACAGGGTCTTTCAAAGCGAGACAGACGAAAGTCACGAGTCTGAGTGATGCAACCTTCGACTGCGTGACTACTGCTGGCTTTGAATGTGGAAGGGGCCGCAAGCCAGGGAGTACGACTGCCTCAGGAAGCTGGGAAAGGCCAGGCACACATGACCCCCAGAGCCCCGGGAAATGTGGCCCTACCGACACCTTGATTCACTGACAGCAAAAGCAAACTGCCCCTCTTGCTTCCAGGTCCCCGAATGAGCCGATGCATTAGATAACATCAGGAGAAGCGGGCACATGCTCAGATGCACTCTCAAAGCTCACCTCTATAGTCAAAAGTGACCACGTGGTAACCAAGGGAACTCAGCACCTGTGCAGGGAAAAACACACATCTTTGGTAACAAATCCAAGCATCTTGGACTAAAGGCAACTTGCCTCTTACTAAACCCATCCAGAGTTGTCTTCATGCCTTACACATGGCTAGGACTTAACAAAGGCGGCTGCCATGCAGCCTGACTCCTCACTGTACCTGCAGGGCAGGATGGTGACTTCCTCTACGTGAGGAAGGACCCAGTCCCACACCTCAGGTGCCCAGGAAAGCACTGTGTTCGTGCTGAAGGAAGGCCTCAGCCTCTCAGCCTCAGGGCCGGCCTCCTCAGGGGCAGGCAGCTCTTTGATGCTGTCAGTGAGTTTCACCATTCAGCATGAAGGCAGACCCTGAGAAAATTAAAATTCCACAGTGTCCAGACCCCTCTGGGGACACTTCCTGCAACCCAGCTCTCCTCAGGTTTAGCTGATTTTTTTTTTTTTTCTCACAATTGCTTTTTTTGAAATCCCTATAGACCCGCTGACGTTTCTCATCCAGATCATTACTTACGTTCTGGGCCCATGCCCTGGCTGGGGTGTGCCAGAGTGATGTGGCAGGCTGCCGTACCCACCACCAGCAGCCACTCCCCTGCCTCTAGGAAGAACTGGAGGCATTCTCCAGGCAGCCTGGAGCTTCCTGCACTCCCAGCCCTCTGCAGAGCCGAGCCTAGAGCACCGCCCAGTCTTCTACACCTTGCACCTGGCAGCAGGACTCATCTCTAGTTTCTTTCTGTCTTCTTCCTTTTTTTTTTGTACTGAGCAATTGAACCCAGGGGCATTTACCTCTGAGCTACACTCCCAGCCTTTTATTTTTTACTTTATATTTTTAAATTTTGAAATAGGGTCTTAGGTTGCCAAAGGTCTCACTAAGTTGTTGAGCTGCCCTTGAACCTGCGATCCTCTCGTCTCAGCCTTCCAAGTACTGGAGTTACAGGTGTGTGCCAACTAGTGACTTGGCAGACACTCACCTTTCCTGACTCGATCAATTTACTCAAGGTAAATAGCCCTCCAAGGAAGAATACTGAGATGGACCCACACATTTGTGAATGTTCCTTTCTGTCCTGTTAGCAGAGGCTAACCTCTGAGAAGAGGCCAGGGAGGCAGGCGTGGGCAGGCCCGGGCACTCTACTAACAGCATAGGTCTGGCCCTAAGACCCAAAGGATCAAGAACAAAGCATGCTGGGCATGGTGGTACACACCTGTAATCCTAGTACTTGGGAGGCTGAGACAGGAGGATCGCAGGCTCAAGGCCAGCCTCAGCGGCTTAGTGAGACCCTGTTTCAAAATAAGAAATAAAATAGGGCTGGGGGTATAGCTCAGAGGCAGAATGCCTCCAGGTTCAATCCCCAGTACCATCACCAAAAAAAAAAAAAGAGAGAGAAAAAGGCAAGGCACATGTGAGCCAGGCATGGTGGCACACACTTGTAATCCTAGCACTTGGGAGGCTGAAACAGGAGGATCTGGGTTCACAGCCAGCCTCAGCTACTTAGTGAAGCCTCCACAACTTAGTGAGACCCTGTTTCAAAATAAAACATAAAATCAGGCTGGGGGTGTAGCTCAGGGGTAGAATACTCCTGGGTTTAATCCCCAGTAACACCCACACACACACAAAATGCACACGTGAGGTGCCCAAGGCACACCCCTTTACCTGGGGAGACATGTGGGAGCTTCTAAGTCTGCTTGGACCCTGATTCAAATCCCACCTGCACCTCCCCACAGAGGTAAGCCTATAGCTTGGCATTAAGGGTGTCCCCAAATGTGCAGTTTTCTCTTTTTATTTATTTATTTATCTTTTGTGGTAGTGGAGATTGAACCCAGGGACAGTCTACCTCTGAGCTACACTCCCAGCCCTATTTTTTTATTCTTTATGTTGAAACAGGGTTTCACTAAGTTGAGGAGGGCCTCACTAAGTAGCTGAGGCTGGCCCTGAACCTGTGATCCTCCTGTCTCAGCCTCCCAAGTGCTGGGATTACAAGTATGTGCCACCATGCCCGGTTTTCTCTTTTCATTTTTTTTTTTTTCTTTTTTTTTGGTACTGGGGATTGAACCCAGGGGCATTCTACCTCCAAGCTCCACCCTCAGTCCTATTTTTTATTCTTTGCTTTGAAACAGGGTCTCACTAAATTGCAGAAGGCCTCATTAAGTAGCTGAGGCTGGCTGCAAACCTGCAATCCTCCTGTCTCAGCCTCCCAAGTACTGGGATTACAAGCGTGCGCCACCACGCCCGGCTTCTCTTTTCATTTTATATACGAGGAACACAACACCTAAAAACAATTCCAAGCTGGGTATGATGATATATACCTATAGCACCAGGTACTTGGGAGACTGAAGCAGAAGGATCACTTAGGCCCCAGGAGTGTAAGGCTAGGCTGGCCTGGGCAACACAGGCTAGATCCTGTATCAAAATAAACAAGATGGGTGTGGTAGCACATGCTTGTAATCCTGGTATGTGGGAGGCTGAGACTGGAAGATCCAGGTAGCCTCGGCTACTTAGGTCCTCCACAACTTTTATTTAAAAAATAGGGTTGTGGGTGTAGCTTGGAGGTAGAATGCCCCTGGGTTCAACCCCCAATACTGCAAAATAAATAAACAAACAAATAACAATTTCCAATGCCTTCTACACAATTTGCCACTATCTGGGAAATGGTCCAAAAACTGCATGGATTCCGATGCTGGAGGCCGTCGCTAGAGGCTGCGTAATGGGAAGAATCAGGAAGGACTCAGCAGGCGGTCCTTCCAGCACACCCACCAGTGATGAACCCTGGAGCACCAGCTCTGCTCTTCCACTCACCTTGTAGAGCTCCACCCGGTGGTCACCGCCTCTGTAGCATGGGGGAAGGGAGCAGGAAGTGGGTGTTAGTGCCCTTCGCAGGGAGTGGGGTCCAGATCGATCCTAGACCCCATTCCAGGGAGAGATCCATGCGGGACAGGTGTCCTCCTCTCCAGTCTCCTAAGTGGTCCCAACCTTGCCTCTGGCAGTACAGTGCTGGGTACTTTGGGGAGATTTCTTAATTATTATATGTACTTTTATTTCTCATTAGTTAATGCATACCTACAACCCTGAGTTCAATCTCTAGTACAAAAATAAATAAATAAATAAATTAAATTTAAAAAACTAAAGGGCCGAGGATGTAGCTCAGTTGTAGATTACCCTTGGATTCAATCCTCAATACCACAAAGACCACCACCCCCCCAAAAAGGAAGAAGGGCTGAGAGCACAGGGGATCTGGGGTTGGAGAGACCTTAGGTGTTGTGATCCTGAAGGCCAACAGAGCCCCCAGACCATGAAGGGGATTCCAAGCCCACGCACCTTGCCCTTTGGTATTACAGCAGGAGGAAGGAAACACCCCCTCCACTGGAGCCCTGGGAGCCCTCAGAGACAGGACCCAGAGAGAATGCAGGTCTGCAACACAGGCAGTCTCCAGGGTGAGAGGGGATACACCTCTAAAAGTCACCCGTCCTTTCAAACCTGAAGTCACAGACAGGCTTTGTCTATTTTTACCATGTGATTGGCACTGCAGAACTGAGCCTTATTCACAGCCAACTAGTTTTCATTTATAGAAAGATGCTACAAGAGCTGTTTGTAGCCGCTTGCTCTTTGAAAAGCAGAAGAGAAACTCACTATAGCTTGTCCCAGACAAAGAAGAGAGCCAAGGGCACAGCACACACGTGACTGCTCCGGGCAGAGCCACCCTGGTGGTTGTGCTTCTGGGCTCTTTCTGCAATGCCCTCCCACCCAGCCCGGGCCGCTTCCCCTCTGGAAAGGCCTCGCGCTGTTCTTCCTACACAATGTCCACCTCCAGTGTCCTCATTGGGGCACCACCGGGGGCCCTGCCCCCTGCCAGCTCCTGGCTCTCGCAGGCAACATGAGGAAACTGCAGAAACATTGGCCTCAGCATTTTAAAACAACGCTTTGCTCAGAAAATGCACCCCACGCCCTCGCTGGCTCTCCACGGAGGCCCTTCTGAAGGATGCTGCGTGGTGTGGAAGGGGTGCTGGCTGTCTTTGGGCGGGGAGAGCAACTCCAGCTCAAGCCCGCAGGATGAGCCACTGAACCCACATGGGGAGCCTCTGTGATGGAACCGCAAGGCCAAGGTGGCTGCGCAGAGCTTGAGTTCTGCACTCACAGCCCATCAGGACGGGCGGGCTTGCCGGCAGAGAGCTCATGTATGGTGGGTACCTGCATGCTTGCTGGGTCTCTCCACTGGCTGCCCTGTCTTCAGCCTCCCTCCTGCCCCTTCTCAGCACTCACTGTCACTTTTCCAGAAGTATGCCCAACCCCGGGGGTGCCCCTCACACCTGCCTGCCAATCCTCAGACTGACAAACACAGAGAAAAGCAGCAGCGAGCGGAGGGAAGATGGTTCCCCAAAGGCACTCTGTGGCCACAAGTGTGTCAAGTGTCATCCTGGCCCCTCCTCTGAGTGACCGCTGCATCCTCCTTCCCTCTCTGAGAAACGCTGTTCCCTGAACCCCACAGGGGCAGGCACCTTGCCCTTTGGTATTACACCAGGAGGAAGGAAACACCCCCTCTTCTGGAGCCCGGGAGTCCTCCATCCCAGCCTGGCTGGAGCTCCAGACAGGGAGTCTGGCTGCAGCTTCCATGGCTGCTCAACACTGCAGTCCGCAAGGAAGAGGCCAGGTCCACTTGCGGACCAGATCTGCTGGCCCTCTGCACACAGTTCTGCCTGGCCCTGAGCCCGTCAGAGAAGCTCTGCCTCATGTAAACTTCACCTAAACCCGTTCTCCTTCCCCAATCTCTGCCTTTTTCTTTGTTCCTGGGACACTCTCCCTCATTGCAGTAGGCCAATAAACTGAATCTTGTGGAACTGTAGGCTTGCTCCTGGTGGTCGGGGCCAGGATGCTCTTGCACTATGCTCTGAAGGGAGGACAGACTGCTCTGGTAGGCTCCTCTGCTCACCTGGTCCCTGCATTCCCATGCAGGTACAGAATAATGGGATGGCTGGAAGCCAAGGCGTCCTCATACCACATCTGGTCCTTCCCTTGTGCGTTCTTCCACCAGACGGCAGGGATGGTGTGCCTGGAGAGGGAGGCAGAGGCGCGGCCTGGTGAGATGCCCCTTCTGCATGCATGATGGAGCCCGAGAGCAGGGTTCTGGCGGTAGCTCCCATCTCAGAAAGCAGACAGCAGCAGAGCCTGCTGCCTACAGGGGTGGAGGGGTGGGGTGGCACATATCCCATCACTAGAATGAAGAACTAGGAAGTGCATGGCTGTGTGCTGACAGGCTCAGGAGCATTTCTTGACTGGCAAGTGGCCTTTTCTGGGCCATGACAGCCTGCACGGTAACAGTTACCTGCTAACGGGAAGCTCTGCAGGTAGGGGCCGGCCTGAACCCTGGAGCAGACCTGGCCACACAGAATGCATGGGCATGCTCACCGTCAGCTGGACACAGAGACTGTGGTCTACTTGGTCAATTCCTCTTTCCAAGAGATATTAAAGTTAATTTTAACTCAGGCCAAATGGAGTAATGTTACTCATAGTGAGGATTTGAATTAAGAAGGGTTTGCTATAAGTCGTCATATTCATACCAGTGACATAATTTTTCTTGTGTGTGTGGTTCTGAGGATTGAACCCAGGAGCATTCTACCTCCAAGCTATACCCCCAGCCCTATTTTATTCTTTGCTTTGAAACAGGGTCTCACTAAGTTGCTGAGAGCCTCATTAAGTAGCTGAGGCTGGCTGTGAACCTGCAGTTGTCTCAGCCTTCCAAGTACTGGGATTACAAGCATGTACCACCACATCTGGCTAACATAAATCTTTAAAAAATTAGAAAGTTCCTTTTTTCTAAGATCTTAAGTTTCAACTTCTCATTTCTAATGTATCTCTCAGATCCATCCATGAGGATCACATTTTGGGGTGGTTGTGGCTACTCTAATCACAACTATAAACCTACAGGATAGAAGGTCCACTTTAAGGATTCTGGGAGCAGAAGCCAGCCTTCCCCAAACTTGAGTTCCTGACAGAGGCCCAGGAAGCTCCCACCCAGCAGGAAGGACCCCATTCCTGGGCCTCTCCTTCAACCTGCTGAAGGACAGGCAGTCACACCGAGCTGAGCTGACAGACAAGGACAGCACCGGGGGCATGCAGGCCTCCTGCCGTCCTCTCAGGAAGCTGGCGGAAGGACCTGATGGGATGATGGTGAGGGCAGCTGTGAATGGGACTGCTGTTTCCCAAGGACCCTGAGCATCAGCTGGTACCCAGCATACAGGCATTGCTGTCATTATCTTGAGACTTGCCACTGTTGTCACCAAAACAGTTCTGGGTAATTGATAATTTATGTAAGTGCTATTAGTGTTTTCAGCCTAAGTACCACCACCACAAATACCCCTCTACAAAATGACAGATCCACATCTACCACCCATCCATCCCCACTCGATGGCTCTAAGTAAAGTATAGGCTGAGCTCCCGGGATGAGAGAAGACGGCTGAAGGGTCTCCTGTGCACACACGGTCAGCTATAGCTGGATTAGGTCAAATCAGAAACCGACAAAAGAGTCAGGCACTGTGGCTTACACCTGTAAGTACTTGGGAGGCTGAAACAGGAGGATCGCAGGTTGGAGGCCAGCCTCAGCAACTTGGCAAGTCCCCCCTAACTTGGTGAGAACCTGTTTGAAAAAATAAAAAAGGGCTGGGGGGTATGACTCAGGTAGAATGTCCCTGGGTTCCATCCCCAGTACCAAAAAAAAAAAAAAAAAAAAAAAAAAAAAAAAAAAAAAAAAGAAAGAAAGGAGAGAGAGAGAGAGACACCAACAAAAGGCGTCAATCCCAGGGTCGACTGCTAAGAACCCAAATTTCCCTTTGTGTTTTCTGTTCTTTACCAAGGACCACTGGTGCCTGAATGTCCCCTCATCCACACTGGGAATCTACTCACAGCACTTCATTTACAAGCTTCTCACATACACAGTGGTTTGCTGAGACAGTGGAAAGAGACTTCATGGCTACTGAAAACTAAACCCAGCTAGATACAGGGGCAGTGATTCAAAGCTGCTTCTGAGGAGGAAAGACAGTGGCACAGTGAGGCTGGTCAGCTCTGATTCAGCTGCTCAGTAACACACGCTCACCTGTGAAAAGTACATTAAAATGCATTCCAAGGAGACAGAAGTCACAGGGCTTAAGTCCAATTTAAACTTAGGACAAAAAAAGTAGACTTAGACAGCAAACATCACCATCACCACTGCTGTGAGGTGCTACAGTTGAAAAGAAATCAAGCTGTTTTCAGTAGCTAGACATTCACTTCTCTGAAAAGGCACATCCAAACCCATGCTTACAAATATGTGCTTATATTCTCTTTGTTTCTAGCTTTTTTTTTTCTTAACCTTGGAAATAAGGCTCTCTAAAAATAATCTGATTACAAAGCCTTTGTTGTTCTTAAAATCTCAGAAATAGAATTTGGTGCCACTTTATCCTGAACCATTAGGATCAAATTTAGCTGAGAGCTTCCCTTTGGAATAGGAATGGGTGAAGATAAAAACAAAAATCCCACAACACCAGAAGCCACACTTTAGAGATCCACACCAAGGAGGTGGGCTGAGCCAAGCCCACCACTCACCAGACTCCAATAGTTACATCTTCCTCTGGATGGAGGTAGTAATTGCAGGTGTGATTCAAACCTTGATCCTGTGGTTTTTTCAAGTCAATGAAGTAGGGAACCCTTACTGTAGGGGACAAAGAGATGAAAGTCAGTTAGCGGGGTGGATGGACATATACAAATAAACACATGCACACGTGTGCACACACATAACTCACACCCCCACACTCACTCTCACAAGTGTGTCTGGACATACACACCTGTGTCGACACCCCCACCCTGCCCTGCAGAGGTGAAGCTCTCAGACAGCACCAACACTTTTCCCCCAGGACCCTGCCAGACCCGAGGCTCCCAGGCGCAGGCAGGGTGGTATAGCTCTGCAGACACCATTCCAAAGTAAGGGCAGGGTCTGAGGAGAGCCTGGAACCACGCCAGGTGTGAGAAGACGCAAGTGAGGGAAGGAAAGGTACCCCTCCACAGGCCTGAGGGAGGCTGGGGACGTGAAGGCCAGTGCAGCCGGCTGGAGGTCTCTGCCAAGCTGCTCCTCGCTAGGGTCAGGGTGTGTGGGAAAGGGGCCAGTGAACAAGTTGTCCTTGGGGACCAGCTGAGTGCAGGAGGTAAAGAAGGCACGGGGGTTCCCAAGTGTCCAGTGCTGCCACTTAACGCAGAAAGGGTAGCAGTTAATGCAGTGCGGGCAGTGAGCTACGAGCCCGGTCCAGAACCAGTGCCTCAGTGCAGCAGCACAGCAAGAGGCCCAGAGAGAGCAGGTCATCTACAAGTTGGGCAGCGGCTGAATAAACTGTGCCCTAAACTGGAAAGTCATGGGGCCGGGATGGGGAGGCAGATGAGAGACACAGGAGAAGAGCTGTAAGATGGCTGTGGGCCCATGTAGTCCCACTGTGTTATGGCTAATACATGCCAACCCCATCAACATCAGTGACCTGCCACGTGTGGCTCAGGAAAATACAGGAGATACGCCAGGTGCGTATGGGGGTGATGCTTACAATTTTCCTTTTATATCACTGTACTTCTATTGCTTGTGGCAAACACAACTTTGGAAAATAAATTTAATTAAAAATGAAAAATTTAAGCTGGGCATGGTGGCGCACTTTGTAATCCCGGTACTTGGGAGGCAGAGACAGGAGGATTGCAGGTTTGCAGCCTCAGCAACTTAATGAGACCTTGTTTCAAAATAAAAAAACAAAATAGGGCTGGGTGTAGCTCAGAGGTAGAATGCCCCTGAGTTCAATCCCCAGTACCCCCCCCCCACACACATACACACACACACACACAGAAAACAGACACCACAAACCCTGACATGGGATTGGCTCACTGTACAACATGGCAACTCCTAAAAGGAACAGTGACAAAGACTGCTCTCTGGGCGATCCGTCCCCCAAAGGGAGCCACAGCAGAGGGGTTTCACTACTAACCTCACAGGTCATGTGGCACCTGCCATGTCTAGCTCTCACTTCCTCAAATGTCATCAGGACTGGAGGAACAGTTGGTGAGTAAACAACCATCTGACTCACAAGGTCACAGGGACATGCAAGCTCCTTCCCCAGAGTGTCTGCCGCAGACCACGTGGGAAACGAATCTTCCCATTGGACTGCTAGTTGCACTGCTTTTTTTTTTTTTTTTTTTTGGTACTAGAGATTGAACCCAGGGGCATTCTACCTCTGAGCTAGACCCTCAGCCCTAATTTATTTTGATTTTGAAACAGGGCCTTGCCAAGTTGTTGAGGCTGGCCTTGAACATTCGATCCTCTCGTCTCAGCCTCCCAAGTACTAGGATTACAGGTGTGCACCACTGTGCCTGGCTTACTGCCAGGTTCTTAATCCATTTCTTCTAAAAGAAGCAGGCTAAATTCTTAAAACTTTCCTGAAGTGTCCATAGACTAAGTCAAGAAGTCCCCATCCTCAGCACCCAAGAATGACCTTACTCAGAAACTGGGTCCCTACTGGGTAACTGAGTTTAACTGAGGTCATGAGGGTGGACCTAACCCAACAGATCATTGTGCTCATAAAAGGGGGAAGTCCGAGGGAAGAGGGCCAGGAGAGGAGGGCAGACACAAGTGCGTACGCCAAGGGATCCCAAGGTACAGGCTGGCCACCGCTGGAGGGAGAGGCGGGAGGGTAGAGAGCCCAGCCAGCACCTCACGCCCACACCCCTCTCGGCCCCGGAACTCACAGAGTGAACTTCTGTTTGAAGCCCCCAGTCTGTGGATTTGCCAGGAAATGGACTCAGCATTCTAAGGAGTACAGATTCTATCCTGGTGATGAGAGGGACCCGGGTAAGGCCGGAAAGGACGCCCATGTCTTGGGCTCCTCAGGAGCCCACACCATTGCCTCCATCCTGGAACCCGAGAGCTAGGGCTCGATGTGCAAGGCCACCACCTGACAGCTACAAGGTGAAACCACCTTCATAATGAATCTGCAGGTTGCACCCAGACTCAGCACAGCAGCGCTGCCTCTGAAGCTGGAATCGCGCCCTGCCCCAGAGGGCCGAGGCTCTCGGCTTCCACCGCTCCAGCTTCAGGCCTTGCTCAGCTTCTGTCCGGAGAAGGAGGCCAATATTGAAACACAACCTCCCTGGAGTTCTGAGAGGAGTCCTGGGCCACCACCAAGTGTGCTGCGAGGATTAGCAACGACTCCAGAAAGCCTCCAAGCCCAAGAAATGGAGGAAGCGAGAAGCCGAACTCAACTCTAGGAAAGCCTGCTTCCGAAGGCTGGTCTTCTGGCTGACTTCCATTCCTGATAGAGTCCACCGTGAAAGAGAAGGCACAGGAAGTGCTCTGCAGGCCAGCAGACACTGTGCCCGCCCTCTGCAGCCCTCTGCTAGTATGAGGACACACTGGATACTGCAGGACCCATCTGGCCAGTACAGGGCCAAATGAGCAGAAGCACCAGGCCACAAAGCTAGGGCCCAAGGACAAGGTGTGCACGAGGCGGAGCTCGCCAGAACAGTGTCAGGAGGTCTGTCTGGGCCAGGAGCATGCTCACTCCTGTTGACCCTGACCTCCCATGCGTGCAGACTCCCCCTTGGCCATCAACCCTTGTGGCCCTCAGGGCTGTGGGTGCTGGCTGGGGCCCACCCTGCATGGGTCCTGCTTTGTCCGGACTGCAGTAGGCAGGGTGCTCTCCATGTTCCGTGATGTGGTCCAGCTCCCCTGTTATCTCTCATGGGCTCCCCTCAAGCAGGGCCTGGCAACCCACAAGGAGGCCCCCAGCCCAGGGGGAGCAGGCCCCGTAGCTGTGGGGCCGCAGGCCTCGGGCTTCTCCCCCAGCTTGTCACTATCCAACCTCCAGCCGTGTCATCACCACCAGCAATCACAAACAGCAACAGACATGATTGAGAAAGGATTCTGCACACCCTGATGCTTAGCAGAGAGGAGCCAATAACCTACTGTCATACCACTTTGCTTGCTTTTTTTTTTTGGCGGTACTGGAGATTGAATGCACACTAAACAAGCACTCTACCTCTGAGCTACATCCCCAGCCCTTTTTAAATTTTATTTTGAGACAGGGTCTCACTGAGCTGCCCAGGCTGGCTTTGAACTTAAGATCCCCAGCCTCAGCCTCTTCAGTAGCTGGGATTTCAGGCCAGCCAGCGCCACCAGGCCCTATTGTCACATTTTTTAAAAATTTCTTAGCTAATCTAGGAAATAGCTGATAGGGCAAAAGGCTGAAACCACTGAGCTGAGGTGGCATTTGGTCCAAGGGCCTTTTGTATCAGGCGCAACCTCATTCTAACAGCTGAGTAACAAACAGAGTAGCCTGGGTACCAGGTGCAGTGCCAATAAGGGAAAGGGGGGGGCTATCTAGGCTTTATAAAATTCCAATTACTTGCTGGGCATGGGGGTGCACACCTGCAATCCCAGTACCTTGGGAGGCTGAGACAGGAGAATCACAAGTTTGAGGCCAGCCTTAGCAACTTAGCGAGACCCTATTTCAAAATAAAAAGGGCTTGGGGTATAGCTCAGAGGTAGAATGCCCTTGAGTTAAAACTCCTACCCCCAATTCTTTTTTCTTCAATTACTCAGTGAGGGTTACAAAGGATTCCATAGGGAGCAAAAGCGTGAGAAAATAAACAGCTGGAGCCAGGCGTGGTGGCGCACGCACACGCTTGCAATCCCAGCATTTAGGAGGCTGAGACCGAAGGATCCAGGTTCGAGGTCAGTCTCAGCTACTTAATGAGGTACTCTGCAACTTAGTGAGACCCAGTTTCAAAATAAAGAATAAAAAATAGGGCTGGGGGTATAGCTCGGAGGTAGAATGCCCCTGAGTTCAATCCCCAGTGCCAAAAAAAAAAAAAAGAAAAGAAAGAAAGAAAGAAAGAAAAGAAAAGAAAACAAGAGCAGCCGGGCATGGTGGCGCATGCTTGTAATCCTAGTACTTGGGAGGCTGAGACAGGAGGATCCGGGTTCGTGGCCAGCCTCAGCTACTTAGTGAGGACCTTTGCAAGTTAGTGAGACCCTGTTTCCAAATAAATAAAAAAAAATAGGACTGGGGGTATAGCTCGGAGGTAGAATGTCCCTGGGTTCAATCCCTAGTTTCGCAAAAAAAAAAAAAAAAAAAAAAAACAGTCAGGAGTTCAAGGGACTGCTTCAGGAAAGGAAGAGGAGGCCACGGATAGAAATCTAAGCCTTTCCAAAGAGGCCCGAGGCGACGCGTAGAGGAATTGTTCTGGCTGCCTCTGTGCCAACTCGGCCTTCACAGGAGCGGGTCCAGCGTGACAGCCAGCAGTACACCCCAGACTCCAGGTCACAGAGCCGGTGCACTGATATATAGAAACGAAGCTACAACGTTGACAGAGTTTCCTAGAGTGGCTTTCATTTTGTTATTTATGCTACTCAGAGTTTTTCTCCCCATTTTTTTTCTTATTTTTAGAAGGATTATATATTTTGTGGGACACAGTGGTACATGTCTATAATCCCAACTATTCAAAAGGGTAGATGGCAAGTTTGAGGATCTCAAAAAAATAGAAAGGGCTGAGGACTTAGCTCAATGTTGGAACACTTGCCTAGCCTGGTTGTGGTTCTGGGTTCAATCCTCAGCATCACACACACACACACACACACACACACACACACACACACACCCCAAAGAAAAGAAAAGGAATTTTTTTGGGGGGGGGGGTAATGTGTGTGTGGTACTAGGAATTGAACCCAGGGCCACTCTACATCTGAGCTATACCCCAGCCCTATTTGATTTTTTATTTTGAAACAGGATCTCCCTAAGTTACCACCTGCTGGCCTCAAACCTGTGATCCTCTGATCTCAACCTCTCAAGTACTGGGATTACAGGCGTGTGGCACGGTGCCTGATGGATCATGTTTTTGTTTCTGTTTTTTATGGTACTAGGGATGGAACCCAGAGGCATTTTAACCTCAGAGCTACACCCTCGGCCTTTTTCACTTCTTATTTTGAAACATGGTCTTACTAGGTTGCTGACAGTCTTATTAAGTTGCTGAGGCTAGTGTTAAATCTGTGATCCTCCTGTCTCAGCTTCACAAGTATTGGCATTATAGGTGTGCACTACCGCTCCTAGCTGAATCATTTATTTTTTGCTTATGAAAATATATTTAAAGTAGAAAAATTCCTTAAATCATAGATATCATACTTCTTCTAAAGCGTATTTATCTGATATAAAGTTTGGTTTCAGAGAGATCTGCTGTGAGCTTAAGAATATATCGACCATGTTCTTGGCCCCAAAAGACTTACACTTCTTTCAGTGTGGAAATCTACAATCACAGGGTCATGGTTCCCATCTCAGGAGATAAGACACCTGAGGTGCTCCACCCTCCCCGCTCCTAGTGAGTGAGACCCCAGGTCACCGCCAGGTCATGTCCAGACCCTCCCTCATCCACCTCCAATGCAGGGAGATGGACACGGACGCCCAAACCTTGGCCACATAAGATTAGAAAACCAGCCCTGAGCAGCCCTGACAGGAGGAGAAGGCCCCCTCCTCTCACAAGGGCAAAAGAAGGGAAAGGGCCTCACAGGCTGTCACAGCCGCCCTGGGACAGTGGTGGGGTCTGGAGACCAGGGCCCCTCATAACAGAAGAGGAAGTTCTGGGGGAGAGAACACTTGGAGTGTGGGTGGGGGCCAGAGTTTTAGTAACATCTGAAAAGAAGCCAGAACGAGATTTTTATCCTATCGACAACTAAAAATTTCCTTTCAAAACACTGCACAGGGCTGGGGATACAGTTCAATGGTGGAGCACTTGCCTTTCAGGCATGAGGCCCTAGGCTGGATCCCCAGCACAACAAAAGCCACCTGCCACCCGCTCTCCTGCTTCCATGTGACAGACCTGTGAAGAGGTGTCAAGGACAAATATCTCCCGGGGGACTTTTGAAAGTCCCAGGGCCCACATGCAGCCTTCCTCTCTGTGCCATGGAGCTGGGCTAGGAGAACCCAAAGTTTTGCTCTGGTGGGACAGCTTGCTATCTACTCAGGAAAGCAGCACTGCAAAATCTGTGGGCTGGGCCTGAAACCGCTCAAATGACTATCATGAGGAATCCATTCAGTTCAGGCTGTTACTAGGACCCCACAGGGGTCCACATGTTCCACATACCCCTGCTGTCAAGAGAGCTCCCACCCCAGCAGCAAGGCACCTGCCCAAGCAGCAAAAGGCCGCCAGGATCAACCAGACAGGACCGACCCTACCATCTGCCACCAGCAAATCTGCAGCCCTGTGGCTTCGTGTTTATATGCAGTCCCAAGCTTTTCTGTGCTGTATTATATACATTTAAGGGACATTAAATCAGAAAAACAAGCTCCCTCTATTTTACTATATTGCTAATTTACTTTTAAGTTTGTGCTTCTCACAAGTGACAAAATAAAGATCATAAATTCCTAGAAGTTGGGCTACTTTTCCAATTAGAAAAATCAAATACCAGCCGGGTGTGGTGACATACGCCTGTAATCCCAGTACTTGGGGGACTGAGACAAGAGAATTGCAGGTTTGAGGGCAGCCTCAGCAACTTAGTGAAACTTGTAGAACCTATCAGAATTCTGTTTCAAAACAAATAATAAAAGGGCTGGGGATGTAGCTTGGATGTAGACTACCCTTGGGTTCAATCTCTAGTACCACAAAGAAAAAAAGAAAATCAAATGTCTCTTAGTATACTACACATATTTTACAGTTATTTTAACACACTCAAATAAAAAACTTAGTTTGGATCTACAAAGCATTAAATGTTGACTTTACTATTTCAGTTCCTCCTGCCAGCATAAAGAACAGAAATTCCTTGTTAGCTGGTATATCCCCTTCCTCTATATACTCTCTTCTCTTCTTTTCTGGGGATTGAACCCAGGTGCATTCTAACTCCAAGATACACCCCCAGCCCTTATTTTTCATTTTGAAACAGGGTCTTGCTAAATTGCTGAGGGACTCATTAAGTTGCTGAGGCTGGCCTCAAAACTGTAATCCTCCTGTCTCAGCCTCCCAAGTACTGGGATTACAGGTGTGTACCACTACACCCTGCCAAGTTTCTGTTTCTGTGATTAAATCTGTTATAGACTGACACCCACACTTGTGAGCCCAGACCCTGCATAGCCCAGAGTGTGCCACTACAGAAGGGGTCTCGAGCCAGGATGAGCCAGCACACTGCCCATCCCGGCTTTGCCACACCCACCCACTCACAACCAGCACCTCAGAGCCCCTCCCACCCCACTGCCCCACCCACCGGGTTACTCACTGCCTTCCTAGCATCCAGCCCAGCTGCCTACACCTCAAGCTCGAGGCCACACCAGGACCAAACCCACTCTTTGGAAACCAACCCTGCCCAAGAGCTCGCACAGAGCCTGCGTGGGGCTGGTCTCATCCCCTGTCCGTAACACCGCTGTATTCAAGGCTGTTAATCCTGCAGTAAGTCTCTGCCTGCACAGGCCCTTCCCCCTTGGGTGTAAATGCAGTTCCCAGCAAACACTAGGAAGCCTTCTACCTTCTGTCTAATAGGCTCGACACTGCCACACGGTTTCTTCCCACTTCCCTAAAAGTAAATGTAAAACAAAACAAAACAAAAAAACCCCAAACCAACTCTGGAACACTAAAGGTCCAAGTTAACTGAAGAAGCCTCCACTACCTATAGGGCCAGCACAAAATTCCACAGAAATCAAAGCATGTGAGGCTTTTTAACACAGAAAAAACATTTTTTAAAAAGAAAAGAGGAGCTCAATGTGGTGGTGCATGCCAGCACTTGGGAGTCTGCAACAGGGATCACAGGTTCAAGAGCAGCCTCAGCAACTTAGTGAGACTCTTGGCAACTTGTGAGACCCTATCTCAAAGTAAAAAATAAAAAGGGCTGGGGGTGTCGTTTAGAGCTAGAATGCCCAGTACGAAAGGAAGGGAGGAGAAAGAAGGGGAGGGGAGGGGGGGGCCCTCATTTTTTTTAAAGGCATCTTCTTTTCTAGTGCTCATCTTTTCCAAGGACAGTTAACCCCTAAACTGCACAAGTACCAAAGCAGTCCAAGCTGGGCATGGTGGCGTACTCTTGTAATCCCAGTACTTGGGAGGGTGAGACAGGAGGATCACAGGTTTACAGATTCAACAAGTAGTGAGACTCTCATCAACCTAGTGAGACTCTGTTTCAAGTAAAAATAAAATAGGGCTGGGTAGAAGGGAGGGTGTAGCTAGGTGGTAGAATGCCCCTGGGCTCGATCTCCAGCTGCAGAGAACTTCTCAAACTGTTCAAGAAAGCACCTGCTCCAGTGCAGTCTAGCGCAAGGAGATACCATTGTGATGACACCTTTAAACAGGAATAGGCATGGGGCACTCCTGTGCAACAGACACCTGCTCTGTCCTAATCTGGGTGGTGGCTCTACCTACCTTCCTAACAGCACACCATACCCTTAAGATTTGTACATTTTACCATGTGTACATTCAATCTCAAAGAGAAAAATACCCATTAAAACCAGACATCATGCTAAGTAAAATTAAGAAAAAAATCTGATATATAGCACTTACCAAAATTCAAGAAAATCAGTTTGGCCTGTATCCCAGGACATAGTTTGACAAGAAACGGAATGGCAATATACAACCCCAAAACACAGAGAAGTATCTTCTTCAGTCGGAACCACAGGCCCTTTCGCCTGCAAGAGAGAAGCAGGTAATAGGTCAAAGAGCAATTCTGCCTGCTTACCAACAGCATTGGCAAAGCCATGAAAGAAGGGCCACACATATCTTTTCCACAAGGATACTGCCAGTAATAAAGGTAGCTTCCCACCTACCTGCTTTTTTTTGTGTGTGTGGTATTGGGGATTGAACTTAGGGGCATTCTACCTCCGAGCTACACCCCCAGTCCTAATTTTTTTTTCTTTATTTTGAAACAGGGTCTCACTAAGTGTGGAGTGCCTCACTAGGTAGCTGAGGCTGGCTGAGAACCCAGATCCTCCGGTCTCAGCCTCCCAAATGCTGGGATTACAAGCATGCGCCACAACGTCCGGCACTTACCTACTTTTATCAAAATAATGAATTAAAATAGTCAATAGTCGTGTGTGTGTGTGTGTGTGTGTGTGTGTGTGTGTGTGTGTGTGTTACTAGAGATTGAACTCAGAAGCATTCTACCTCTGAGCTACACCCCTAGTCCTATTTTACTTTTTATTTTGAAACAGAGTCTCACTGAGTTCCAGAGGACCTCACTAAGTTGCTGAAGCTAGTCTCTTTTTTTTTTGCGGTACTAGGGATGGAACCCAGGGGCATTCTACCTCCGTGCTACACCCCCAGTCCTATTTTTTATTCTTTCTTTCTTTTTTTTTTTTTTTCAGTACTGGGGATTGAACTCAGAGGCATTCTACCTTCGAGCTATAACCCCAGCCCTATTTTTTTTTATTCTTTATTTTGAAACAGGGTCTCACTAAGTTGCAGAGTGCCTCACTAAGTAGCTGAGGCTGGCCGAGAACCCGGATCCTCCTGTCTCAACCTCCCAAATGCTAGGATTACAAGCGTGAGCCACCACACCCGCTCTGAAGCTAGTCTGAAACCTCCTGTCTCAGCCAAGCATGGTGGCACACGCTTATAATCCCAGTACTTGGGAGGCTGAGACTGGAGTATCACAGCCTCAGCTACTTAGTGAGGCCCTCCACAACTTAGTGAGACCCTGTTTCAAAATAAAGAATATAAAATAGGACTGGGGCTATAGCTTGGAGGTAGAATGCCCTGGGTTCAATCCCCAATACAGCAAACAAAACAAAACAAAAACAAACAAAAAAATCCTCCCTTCTCAGTCTCCCAAGTACTAGGATTATAGGCATGTGTCATTACACCCAGCTGAGACAAGTCTTTTAATCTGAGCATAGGGGGAAATCTGCACTGGGGGAAAGTTTTTATTATTGTTTCTTGAAAGCCAAAGAAACAATCATGTGTTGTTTTTTTATATATATTTTTTTTTATGTTCGCCCTCAGGCAAAAATCTAGCAAAGACAAGCCAGGCAGGATGGTGCATGCCTATAATCCCAGTACTTGGTGGGGCTGAGATAGGAAGATTGCAGGTTTGAGGTCAGCCTCAGCAATTTAGTGAGACCCTCAGCAACTTAGCAAAACCATGTTTTAAAATAAAAAGTAAAAAAGGGCTGGGGGTGTAGCCTGGAGGTAGAAACGCCCCTAATTCCACTGGGTCAATCTCAAGAAACAACAACAACAGCAACAAGAAGAAGAATCGAGCAGTAAGCCGGGCATGGTGGTGCACGCTTGTAATCCCAGAATTTGGGAGGCTGAGACTGGAGGATCCAGGTTCGCGGCCAGCCTCAGCTACCTAGTGAGGCACTCCGCAACTTAGTGAGACCCTGTTTCAAAATAAAGAATAAAAATAGGGCTGGGGCTGTAGCTCAGAGGTAGAATGCCCCCAGGTTCCATCCCCAGTACTGCAAAAAAAAGAAGAATCAAGCAGAGACATGAGACTCTCAGGAAGCACCGCACCTGACATCAGCTCTCAGCTGCCACTTCATCTCAGCAGTGGCCTTCTCTGGGCTGTGAAGTCTCCTTCTGCCAGTCGGCTGGAACCCTGAGTTACTCATTAGCTCTCGTAGGAAGCACATACACCCAGGACATCAGCAGAACCTGTCCGACCAGGTCCAGTGAGACTACAGAGGGCCAAGAACAGGACTGTGGCTGCCCAGGCCTGTCTGGGCTTTTCTGCCCAGCTTCTGGCCCCATCCCATAGAAGCCCTTCTCTAGGCCCCTCATGCCGGCTCATCACCCTGGGGTCTCAATGCCCCCCCAATCCCTCACAGCATCAAGAGCTCCTCATCCTCTTCCTGACACCTTTTCAAAGATGCCCCTAATCCAGTGAATCCCATATAGAGTCTACAGTAAAAAACTGAGGGCCCTAAGAAGTGTCTGCTTATATGGCTTATGCTTATTATTATCTGAGAGTTAAAACTAAGGCACCGAGCTGGGCATGGTGGCGCACACTTGTAATCCCAGTACTTGAGAGGCTGAGACCGGAGGATCCAGGTTCTCAGCCAGCCTCAGCTACTTAGTGAGGCCCTCCACAACTTAGTGAGACTCTGTTTCAAAATAAAGGATAAAAAATAGGGCTGGAGATGTAGCTTGGAGGTAGAATGCCCCTGGGTTCAATCCCCAGTACCGCAAAAAAACAATAAACAAACAAACAAACACAACAAACTAAGGTACTAAAAAGTGTCTAAGGCTGGAGCCACGTGTGGTGGCACATGCCTGTAATCCAGAACTTGGAAGGCTGAAACAGGAGGATCACAGGTTCAAGGATAGCCTTAGCAACCTAACGAAACTCTCAGCAACCTAGTGAGACCCTGTTTACAAACAAAAAATTAAAAAGAGCTGGGAGTGTAACTGCAAGGTAGAAAGGCTCTGAGTTCAATCCCCAGTATCCTCCCCTCCCCCTCCCCGCCCCCGCCAAAAAAAAAAAAGTCTAAGGCTGAGCTGGGTGCAATGGTGCATGCCTGTAATACCAGTTCTTGGGAGACTAAAACAGGAGGATGGTAGGTTTAAGGCCAGTGTGTGGCAATTCGGTGAAAACTTGTTTCAAAATAACAAAATAGGGCTGGAAGTGTAGCTCAGAGGTAGAATAGCCCTGGGTTTAATCTCTAGTAACTGCCCCCCACCACACACACACACACATACACATACACACACACACACACACACACACACACACACACACACACGTCTAAGGCTGGGGGCGGGGGGGGGGACAGCTCAATGGCAGAATGCTTGCATAGCATGCATGAGACCCTGGGCAATTCAAGTATTAACAATTATAAACAACCTGTTACATGCTAGTATAAATAACATTTGTTATTGAAATAGTCATATTTGAGCCGGGCGTGGTGGCGCATGCTTGTAATCCCAGCATTCGGGAGGCTGAGACCGGAGGATCCGGGTTCGCGGCCAGCCTCAGCTACCTAAGTGAGGCACTCCGCAACTTAGTGAGACCTGGTTTCAAAATAAGGAATAAAAAATAGGGCTGGGGGTATAGCTCGGAGGTAGAATGCCCCGGAGTTCAACCCCCAGTAC